>QEOT01122452.1:0-28230 GCA_003123785.1 Pterocarya stenoptera | reverse complement strand
AAAGAAGCAATGTGTAGTAAAGAATCTAGTAATTGGCTTCTTACAATGTAAGAAGAAATGAAATTCTTTTATAAGAATAAGACTTGAAAAATGGTGTTAAAACCTGACAAGGTTAAAATCATAGGGTATAAATGGATATTCAAGAAAAATAAGGGTATAAATGGGATAGAAAAACTTAAGTACAAAGCTAGGTTAGTGGCAAAGGGATTTACACAAAGAGAAGGTATAGATTTTAATGAAATTTTATCCTCTATAGTAAAACACAGCTCTATCACATTGTTGTTAGCCTGCATTGCTTATCACGATTTGTTTTTAGAACAATTGGATGTTAAAATTGCTTTTCTGCATGGTGAATTAGAAGAAACACTGTATATACAACCTCCTGAAGGTTTTGTAAATGAATCCAATAAGAACTATGTGTGTTTGTTGAAAAAAATTTTGTATGGATTAAAACAATTTTCAAGATAGTGGTATAAAAGATTTGATACACATATGGTTGATAATGGTTTTAAAAGATGCAATTATGATAGCTGTGTATACTTTAAAGTTTCTGATGATGTCATTGTTTACAGTCTACTATATGTGGATGATATGTTCATTGCTTGCAAAGATAAATGTCAAATTAAGCATGTAAAAGAAATTCTAAAATCTATTTTTGAAATGAAAGATCTTAGACTTGCTAAGAAAATCTTAGGTATGGAGATAATTAAATATATAAAAATAAAATTACTCTACTTATCACAAAAAACATACCTACAAAGAGTACTTAAAAGATTTAACATGGATTTAGCAAAATTTGTGAGTTCTCCCATTGGACAACATTTTAAATTTTCTGTTAATCAATCCCCTAAAAATGATGATGAAATGAAATTTAAGATAAAAATACCATATGCAAGTATGGTAGATAGTATCATGTATGCAATGGTCTGTTCAAGACCAGACCTTATCTATGCTATTAGTCTAGTTAGTAGGTTCATGGGAAACCCTAGGAAACCCCACTGGCAAGCACTGAAGTGGGTGTTTCAGTACTTAACAGGCTCCTCAGGTTTAGGGCTAAGTTTTAGTGGTAATGTGTTAAGTGGTCAAGAAATCTGTGGGTTTGTAGATTCTGATTTTGCTAGAAACTTGAACACCAGGAAGTCCCTGACTGGCTATGTATTCACCGCCTTTGGTGGTACTGTGAGTTGGAAATCTAATTTACAATCAGTTGTAACTTTGTCCATAACTGAGGCTGAATACATAACCATGACAAATGCTATAAAGGAGGCGTTATGGTTGAGAGATATAACAAATGAACTAGGTTTACTTGAGGTAATCAAAGTACTATACATCTCACTAAAAATCAAGTTTTTCATGAAAGATCAAAACACATTGACATTAGACTTCATTTTGTAAGAGATGTGGTTGCAGGTGGTACTGTCAAAGTGGAGAAAGTGCCCACAGAAGAAAACCCAGCAGACATGATGACCTGACTAATATGTCAACAATTTGTATTTAGAAGGATAAAGTTGTAATTTGATGTCTTGTATCTAATGGTCAAAGAAGTGACCAGGCGCCTTTGTTTCTCTTTGTGAATTCTGATTCATATCTTGTAATTCGAAAGTTATTAGATGGCCACGTGTTTGAATCAGGTGCTTTAGAATTAATGAAATGAGCCGGCCATATAAAAGGCCATGCGATGGCTACTATAGATGATGAACAAAATCTAATACATTAGAGAGAGAGGTTTCGAGAGACTGAGTTAGGTTCAAGAGAGAGAAACTTGTAAATATGAGAGATTGAGAGAGTTAAGGTCATCCTGATGGCCTGAATCTTGTAACCTGTACCTCTGTTGCGATTCAAAACTTGTATAAGATGATCTCTGGCCAGTTCCCCCTGTGGACGTAGATCCGAAAGGATTGAACCCCGTTAAATTCTCGTGTTCTTGGTATAATCGTTCTATTTTCTTATTTTCTATCTGGTTGTGTTTTCTGTTTATGATTTCTTGAATCAATCTTGGTATTTGTTGCTTTATTTGGTGTTCTTGCCGAAACCCTAGATTTACAACATGTGTGATATATTGTATCGCACTTACTTGATACTAGAATATGTCTTTGATATAAGGATATTAATGACATGGACACAAATATTTTATAATTCATTTTATAACCTGCCAATCAAACATTATTTTTATGTCTTTAATTTTAAGATTATATCTCGTTAGAATCTCAGATTTTGCATATGTATTTTTTATTTTATACAAGAGTAATTCTACATATAATCGTGAAGTGTGTAAATTTCGCGTAATCGTTTTGAAAAATAGTGTAGTCCAGTATTAAAAAATAAATTTTTTTATGTGAATTTCATGTTTTATTCACTTTTTTCAAAGTAATAATACGGTGGTTGCACAATTCATTTCAAATATCTTTTCTCTTTATACAAAATTATAAAAAAATTATAAAAAAGATTACGTATGAATTATTACTTACCTCGTAGAAGCATAGTCTGCATTATACTCTTAGGCCTCGTTTGGTTGCACAATGAGATGATATGATAAATTTATGAATAATAGTTAGATGGTTTATTAATAGAGAAAAGCTGAGAAATGGTCCGGCTGTTAAGTAAACAATAGCAGCCTTCCATTCACAGCGCAACACGTAAGCGACTTATTGTATTTATTTTACATCTGTAGACACCCGATCATTGAATTCATTACAACTTCCTCACTCTAATTCGGAACCCAGCCTTTCTCCTTCTTCATGAGGAATCCCGACGGGCTCAAGATCTGAACCTCTGTCCACCTTCAAAGCCCCACCGTGCGCCATTTTCTCAGATCGACGGAGATTGACCAAGAGCCACAACAGAGCTCGACTTCACGATGCGGTAGGAACTCGACCTCGAGCGTGTTTCTCACGATGCATTTGTGGCTTTCGGGGATTTTTTTGGGTGTTTTTGTGGGTTTCGATCCCTTCAGTTGCTGCGTTAGTGGGTATCAGCGTCATCTACTTCGGTTTCTGGTATTTTGGTCTTTTTTGTGGGTTTCAATTTCTTTGTTGCTGCGTCTGTGGGTGTCGACATTGTCTATGATTGTTTTTGGTGTTGAACCCCCCTTTCATTAAAGCTCAACCCCCTTCACACTGGCGATAACCATTTTTGGATGGGTAGACTAATGTAAACCAGTGGTGGGTAGACTCGTGTAACCAATTCTCGTTTCAAATTCCTTCAGAAACTATAAAGGGAAAGCTATAATCGGGGGTAAAAATAATTCAAGAGGAGTGGCCGCCGATGGTGCTCAAGTCTTAGTCGATGGGCGGCGGGCTTGGTGGCGCAGCAAAGAGGTGGGCTGGAAGTGCACGAAGGCGAAAAGAAATGTGAAAGTTGAAATCCAATTCTGTGTGGTGAGGTCTAAAGAGGTTTAATGTGTTTCTGTCTACGTATTATTGTGTGATTGGAGGGTTGCTATTCTCATCTTAACAGTCGGACTGCTCCGCAGCGTTTCTCTTATGAATAATAGTAAAATAGTTTGAATTAAGATGTTTTATGGAGTTTGAGAAATGAAAGATAAAAAGTTGAATAAAAATGTTATAAAGTTAAAATATTGTTAGAATATAATTTTTAATATAATTTTTATTTTGAAATTTTAAAAAAATTGAATTATTTTTTATGTTTTATTGAAAGTTTTAGAAAATTATAATGATTAGGTAATAATTAGATAAAAAGTTGAAAATTTGAAGTTGAAAAGTATTTGTATTTTAATGGTGTTTGAATGTTGAGATGACATGACTTGAGATGAAATGTGATAAGATGAATTGAGATCATCTGTAAAACTAAACAGAGCCTAAGGAGATGTTTAGACATAAGCTTTGCTACTCATCATCCCCACATACCACATGCCACACTTTTTTTTTTTTTTTTTTTTAAATTTTATTCTTCTTAAACTTGTAGAATTTTTCAACTCATCATCCATATACTACACATTTGGTAAGAGATAAAAAAAAGCGTGGTGTGTGGGATGATGAATAGAATTTTTCTTTAGATATTGGAGTTTACTTATGAAGACATTCTTAAAAATCACAGAGCAAAAATGATAGACGAATTAGAAAATGGAATTAACACATGCAAGTTAGATATTTTTTTCTTCTTTTTGAAAAATAGCACTTAATTATTTAAAAAACCACATACAAAATTGTTAAATAAATTAATGGCCATACCACTTTATATCAATAATGAAAAATATTTCTCTTTATTTTAAATTATCACAATAGAGATCCTTAGCTATGACATCTTATTATTTTAAATTATCACAATGGAGATCCGCTATGACATGCATCTTATTACTCAATTATTAAGTTCCGGTAGAAAATGAATGCTCAGCATTTAAGGTAGCAGAGGAATTATTGGAGAAAGTTATTACATTATAAGCTGATTTATAGAATATACCATCCATATTATTTAAAAATTAATATTAGATATAGTCTTAGGATAAGTAAGCTATGTGCATTCTTTTTGAAAAAAAAGTAAGAACAACTTTTAAAAAATGAGAAATAATATTTACAGTCTTAGAGTATGCAAGTTCTGCATACTCCTTTTAAAAAAAGTTGGTAAATATAATATCCACATGAAAAAATTATTTTTTTAATAATAAATTTCATTTTTTTTTTTTTAAAAGGAGTGGACGGAGCTTGCTTGTTCTAAAATTATATCTAACATTATTCTTAAAAAATCAATACGAGAACTACCTCCCTCTCTAACTCACCACCCCAAAGATATGAGAGGCACTTTGAAAATCAATAAAAAAATAGATATCAGATTTATCCATTTTCTTTTAAAGAAAGTGTTCAGGATTCGCACCCACATATATCATTATATATAAATTATATATACCTTATGGATATAATATAACACCATGGAAACATGCAGCTTAAGGAGTTTGATGAAGGAAACAATTAAAGTTTGCGGCATTTAGTGGGCTCGAGAAACAGTGAACTTCAACTTAGCCTAGTAGTAGCAGCTTTATATCGCAAATTATTTGATCTCATGCAGCAATAATGCTTATTATTGGATATTATTTCAGTGTGCTATTAATTGTCAGCCTTAATATACACTCATTTATGTACCCGACACAATTAAAAAAAAAAATGTCTTTTACGGCCCAAATGAAAAAGAAAAAGAAAGAAAAAAAAGCAAGAATAATCCATCTTAATAATAATTCAAATTTCAGCAGAATCTTATAAGCTGGTGCATATTCATTTAGTAGTTGTAAAATGATAATATTTTGATTATTATATTCTTAAAATAATTTAAAAAAATATTCATATTTTGTATTAATTAAAAATAGATTTATCTGTTTCATGACTTGAAATGGTTGAGGATTTTAATGGATAAAAGGACGTTGTAATAAACCTTTTTTATGGTAATAAACCAATATCCCAGTCCCATTTGGATACATAAATACTCTCAACCAATCTTATCTTATCTCATCTTATCATTATAATTTTTTTAAATTTCTATACAAAATATAATAAACAATTCAACGTTTTTAAATCCTAAAATAATAATGATATTAGAAAATAATATTCTAACAATATTTTTTTCAATTCATCTAAAACCATCTTATTTCATCTCACCTCACTATCCAAACAGAGCAAATCAACCTTCAAAGAAGACATGAATGTAACTCCGTGATTGGAATATAAAAATTCTATTTAATATTTATATGCTGGTGTGAATACATCTAGTAAATTGCTTATATGTATAATTTGATTTGCACGAAAAATTTTAAAATTTAAATCTTACAAATCAAATTTTATTAATTTAAGGGATGTAAATGATGTACATTATTATACACTTGTTTAAGAATAGAATAACTAGTTAGAATCAGATTGACCAAACTTTTGCAGCTTACGAGGGTCAGACTCAATTTGATCAGTGTATGTATCTCATGCCCTAATGGGATGGGAGTGGGGTGGAGCAGATCTTGAAACTTGATGAGCTAGGCCAAAAATTCATTGGTATTGTGATTGTAGTTGTCAAATATGTAGTATCTGAGTTTTGTTCCAAAAAAAAATCCTTTGTGACTTGGAGAAAAATGAAAAAAAAAAAATTATAAACTCATATTTTGCAAACTTTATATGCATAACCAGCTTCTGAAGAGGCCATCGAAGAGGTCCCAACCATTCCAGGTTATTACCAACCATTCCATTATAAAATTCAAAGTGCTTTTATCCTCTAGAAAGATGCACTAGTGACCACTGTGTGCAATCCATTCTTGCACAAGCACAACCATTATTATTATCTATAATTATGCACAAATCAAATTAAAATATATGAGATGATCTAGTGCTCCACCAAACATCAAAATGGAGAAAATCTAGCTATCTCCATATCACAATCTACATGCATGGCCAAAATCTGGGGCATTAAGGAACATCATCTCTTGGCAATCTTCTGAGTCAGATCTGTAAGATTTTATACCTTTTTTTGTGCTCGAGAGAGATGATACTGTGAGATCAGCAAGTTGCTTCATGATCATTTTGTGATTTCATTAAATACTAGGGTGGGCAGATTCAATATTTTTGTCCCAAAGTTGTCATATTTTTAAGAGCATGTCTCATTAATAAGTTATAATTATTGATCACTATAATTTCTAATAAAACATAGAAACAAAAATATGCATTTGTTGTGATTTGATTGCACAATCTATGACTGTATTAAACATTACTCAAAGAAAAAAAAGAAAAGAGGACACAAAAAATTGTCGACTCTACAGATTACATTAATCATAAAATACAAAACTAATCGAGTGAAAAGATGAACAATATAAAAGGGGATCATGGAGATTTTGGAGGAAGAAAATAAATTAAAAGATGCTCATTGCTTGCTGAGGCAATACCTGGCAATAGCAGTAGTAGAAATAGTGCAATAATATTGCAGTACCTTCTTCGAATTAATACACATTTATTTCACAGGCTAGCTACGTAATTAATAGATTATGCTACTTATATATAATGTGTATATATGTGTGTGATCTCTGTGTGCGCATACATATCTTGTCTGTGTGCTTTTGTGCTTGTCTCTCTGAAAGAGAGAGATCAGCTCCAGATCCATAATATTTTAGAGTTTTCGTAGTACTCCACTTCTCGAGTTCTGGGACCCTAATGATCGGAGTAACCCTGACCCACGTAGTTGATCACTTCAGAGAGGATTGGAGCATACATATTCCTCCATGAAAAGCCAAGAAGATCAAGTACTACTTGTTCCAAATTCTGAAGTGCAGCAGCTGGGCAGTAGTACTTCAGTCAGCTAGATCGATATGGAAAGTACCAGTGCTCACTCTCCCTAATTCTGTCAAGGAGGCTCAACCAGTCTTTTTCTAGCATATTATAATTACATGAGTATTGTCGTTTTCGACAGTACTGTCAACCCATGAAGAATTATTTCTAGGACTACGTAACGTACGTACGTTTAATTTGCTGCAATATTGCAAGACTTTTGGGTCGTCGGTTTTGTTTGTTCAAGCTAGCAGAACTGATGTAATCATTCAAAAGTTTGCTCTCTCTCTCTCTCTCTCTCTCTCTCTCTCTATATATATATATATATTTCATTTGGCACTGGTTCTTTTAGTTCCATTCTTGTAAGAATGAACTTTGTTGTAACATGATGAAGCTGGGGAATTCAAAGTCATCTAATCTATATGTTTTCTGCAAATTTATATGGTTCTATGATCACCTGCTTCTTTTATGTTTCTTTACCGGTTCCTGTCTTTTAACTTGAAATTTAAATTAAGAATTTCATTCATTCATTCATATATTTTATATAGATATATATAATATATCTGCAAATTATATGTAAGAAGCAAGAAAGACTGAAACCTCTACAGTACGGAGACCAGCCAAAACACACCAAATAAATAGCTTCAAGAATCAAAACCACTAGCTTTCACAAAACTACATATTGAATGTCACCTCTTCAAAAAGAGCAAGAGGGTATGGAAGTTGGAACTTCTTAGATTAACATGGGATGGATGGGTTAAGAGTAAGGACTGTTCATGGTTTAGACCGAGAAACAATCGAACCGGAGAC
Source organism: Pterocarya stenoptera (assembly GCA_003123785.1). Taxonomy (NCBI): domain Eukaryota; kingdom Viridiplantae; phylum Streptophyta; class Magnoliopsida; order Fagales; family Juglandaceae; genus Pterocarya; species Pterocarya stenoptera. The sequence goes on along the minus strand of QEOT01122452.1, from coordinate 20,170 downwards.
TTGACCCTGGCGCAGTACTGTCTAGGCCAAGAGAAATGGTGAGCTTTTTGCATAGTGTGATATTGCTTCAGCCTCAAGGAAGTTTATATTCATCAACAAAATCAGTTCATAATCTGTAATTAGGAAGAGGCTGTGTTGTGTGAACAAACTGATCCACCTGAAATTATTTTCTTATGGCAAGTTGGCACGACCAGCCGATCTCATATGCTTTAAAACAACTATAAAGAAAATAGTATCATTTCTTTATTTCAAAATGAGCGGAGTTTAATGTTCACTGAAAGATAGAAACTTCAAGATTACTCCAGTAAATTGGCATGAGCTGCCCAATGATGATATATATGATAGATATATATATATACATATATATCATCACTGGTTGACAAAAATGCCCGGATTCATAATTTTTTTCTATTTTACACTGTCACTCTAATTATCATTCATTAAGATTTGATGGTGACGATTATATCATTTAACTTATTTCACAATCTTGAGAGTAAAATGTATCAATTTTGAATATACTACACAGGGTACCGTAAAACAGACAAGATCCTCAAATATTTATTGTACCTCGAACTTGTTTTCTTTCTTGTTTGTTTTCAGTTTTGCAATATCCTTACTCCGAGACTACAGGACTGTTTAGCAAACTTGCATCACTTTCTTGGATGGATTTAACATCGAATTCATCACACCAGTAAAAGGAAGGAAAAAGAGAATTGCCTGGGAGGATGGTCGTGAAAATTCAAACCGACAAGAGGTGTAGAGAATCACGAACGCAAGCATACGAAAGGACATGGGTTGGACTTTTCTGTATATTGGGGCCGGCAACGTTGTCGACTCGATAGTCACTAACCTCAACAAACAATAAAATGGTTTGAACAAAACGTGGGTTGGATTTATTTTCTTTGGTATTACCAAATTCATGGAAATAATTACCGAATACAGATAAAGAAGAATGTAGTTTCGTTAACCCAAGATAACTGTATGTTAAAACTCAGTTTTAACGACCAAAGATAGACAAAGGAAGCATACAGAACTAACTAACAAGGATAAACAAAAGGAAAAGGTCCTCCTGTGTTAACCAATATTGTTCTGCATATAGGGCATTGAATTTTACATACAAACAGCCCATCCCTATAAAAAACCCTATAAAAGAAGAGATTACCATCTAGATTTTCTATTCCTCACCATTGTTATTTGTTTTCTATTCACATGCCAACTTAGTATCAAAGCTGCTCAAGCAAATGGCAAAAGCCTGAAATGCAGACAGAGGATACCGATAATCCATGGTAAACATATCCTTGCCGACTTTACCAAACTGCAGAATTACCTTGTCATGATCAGGTTGGGTTGGCTGCCTTTGTGTTGGTGCACCAGCAGCTGGCTGTGATGGTGTTGGTGCACCAGCAGCTGGCTGTGTTGCAGCAATTAGCTGAAAGTTCTTGACAGAGGCAACAGTCACCCTTCCACGGAAGTTGAGGCACCAACACTGCAACTGTTCATGCCATCTTGGAGCCTTGTTTCGGAGAACCAAAGGCCTCACTTTTCCGTCATCTTCTTCATTGTGGGATCCAATAATATCTGAGAACCTGGAGCTGCCAAACTCAGTTGAGGTATCGATTGATTTTGCAAATGAAATGCTACGAAATGAGTCTTCAAGGGAACGAGGGAGGAGCTCAGGTTGACCAGGAACAGTACCACCTGGTTCAAGAGCTGAGGCAGGGATTGAGTGCATTGTGCAGTGCATCTTGCGTGGACCCCGAGTGCCTAGCACATTGAGCTCATATGTGACTTGAGCAATGTTATAGGTTCCAGTGGGGACCTTTGGAGAAACCTTTTTCGAGTAAAACCGACGGCTTCGGCTGGGGGGTGAAAACTGCCCATTGTTATAGGGAGGCTGTGTATCATAAATTATGAATTTGGTGCCCAGGAAATTTGACCTGAAACCAAGACCTTATGCGTTTGAACAGAAGAGATTGATGCAAAGCCAATCATGGAATGTACTTGATCATAGGCTTGAAGTTACAAAATGAAGACTACTTGCACAAAGTACATATTGGGCTCTGGTGATAAGAACAAATAATAAATATACAGCTTCCTGTAATATTATTATTGTCTTTAGGGATGAAATTCTAAAATTCAAGAAACATGACCAACAAAGCAGCACAATCCAAACAAAGGTTCCAATAGAAATATGACAGGCAAGAAAACAAGTTATAAATTAATAAAGAAAAATTATATTCGCAAGCCAGTGTTGAGGCCACACCTTCCACACTGGCGACATGACATTATTTGATTTACAATAGTAATTTAAAATTTTGAATCTTGCAAATCAAATCTTGCCGAGTTAGTGGTGTGGATGGTGCATTCTTCACACCAACTTGCAAAGTAGAACAACTCATTCATAAATGATTAAACAAAAATATGAGGTGGCACCAATTATGGATGAACTCAGAGAAGTTTATCTAGTATGGTTTAGGCATGATGTGCAACAAATAATACTTAGCTGCAGCTCCAAAGGTTAAATCACCTCAAGAATGGGGCAATAGCATTACACTGACTATAGGATATGAGAATTAGACATGTTTGACCATTATTTAACAGAAGATAAGCCAGATAGATACTGTGAAAAGGACATGTCTAGATTTCCACAAGTAGAAGAGATCAAGGCACAGACTGAATGGTCCTTATCTGCATTTTTTAATTTCTCATGCTGATATACTTGCAATTGAAATCTCAAAAGGTACATAAGCTATTCAATATATCCATATCATGGCTTATGAAAGACCCCAACACATAACAATTCAGTTCTATCTAGGATTATAATATAGAAGTCACAGTCTATTGATTTTCTTCTTTAGAATCTGTACAAAAGGCACAAATTGTGATAAACGGGGAAAGAATTTCACATTAATCTATTCATGCTGAGAACCTCATTCAAACATAAATTTAAGGTCAGCTTTTAAGTACCAGAAAGAACACAAAATAAATAATACTTTATAATAATCGGATCTATTCATTTGAACAAGACATACATAATACCTATTACTGAAATAGAAACAAACATCTAATTATAATCTGAATTATAAAAAATTAAAAAATAAGGTATAAACCATTGAATGAAGTCGTAACAATTTGTTTGACCACAGATTCACACACATTGCACCATTGCATACTTTCTTTGTTCTTTACTTGAATATCTTTCTCCTCCTTTTTGTTAATTTATTTTTTATCTTTTGGGGGGCAGTGGAGGGAGGAAACCATTATACAAGGACTTTGCCCCATATTAAAACATTACAGTGAATTAAACCACGTATAAAAGAATTAAGAAGTTTAGCAAGACCTACCTCAGTTTTCCAATGTAAGTGCTGCTTGATCTTGAAATGCTATCTGCATGCATGGAAATCACATATTCTGTGCAAGTTGTTCGCCGGGTCCGTTTTGCAGAGAGAAGAAATTTCCCATTTTCGACAAGCAGAGCTGCAGGACCATAGATGGGTTGGGAATTAGGAGTTCATCCCCAAATAGAATGATAATGAACAAACACAAAAGAGAAGATGCACAAATACATTTACGGGAAAGAAATTGTGCTTTAGATGGAAAAAGGCCGCCAACATACTACCAACATACAGATGCAATCACACGGTATAGATAATTGATGCAAGCACTAACCTAAATCAATCACAAATGAAGAAGACATTCAATTTAACACAGCACAAAGCCCAAAGAAGATACAGCTGATACAAATGCCCAGCTAAAACTTTTGCAACTGGAACAAAATTTCAAGTCCATGGAGCATGAGAAATGAAAATTTCATAAACCTAACGTAGTTCGTCCTCTGACCGTTCAGGAACCCATGCAGAGTGGGCCTGCAGGTACATACCCAATGAGTTCTTACCTCACGACCCAAAATTTGTCATTCATTATAAATTAAACATCAGGCAAATTGACCTCAGGAGATGGGAATCACCACACGTCTTCTAAACAGACTTAATAGGAATTGAATCAAATTCATAAACATTGAGCCCAAATTTGCCACTAACCAAAAGAGCCCCAAACATTTACATCAGTGAAACTGAAGCAAAGCGAAATTTCAGTAAAGTTATAAGCCATGCAATGGAATCACATCTCATGTGACTATGAATATTGGAAATGACCATTAGATGTCTAAGGCATTACTTTTATGATAAAGGCTATACTTGGAACGAGTCAAAGAAAATGGCCAAGCTAGATGTCACATATATGATTTAGGTTACAAAAAAAGCTTATAAAGTGCTTAAGGCTTAGGTGATCATTTTTTTTTTTTTTAAATGTCGAGAAACATCTCCAAGGCAGGGCCCTTCAGACCTACCTGTGCAGAATAACCCCGGTCCCGTGCACTGCACCAATTTTCCCTACTCGAAACTGGTTAAATCGCTGGCTTTTCACCAGGGGGTTTGGCCCCTAGAGATTGTTTGCACCCAAAGGGATTTGAACCTTGGACCTGCGGGAGCATAACCCAAGTCCAAGGCCTTTACCACTTGAGCCAACCCCTAGGGGTTTTAGGCCATCATTGCCACAAGGAGACTCAATTAAAGAAGTTTTAGGTGGATACTGAAGCATCACATTCATTTTAGAGGATGGTACACCCAGAGAGAGAGAGAGAGAAGACATGTAGATGCCAAATACATATTAATCTAGCGTTTCAGATACTTGGGACTAACATTTTGGTACCTACATTGCATAGAAGATTTCATTAGAATTGTTCACCTAGAATCATGTCCCATATATGCCACATTAAATTATATGAAGCTCTTGGTTATGGTGAAGGGCAATTCTCATGTTACATGAATAAATTTTTGGTGACAATAAAAGTGTTTTGAGTAATAAAATCTGGCATTGCCAATGCATGCAGTGAAAAATAAAAAACCCCAAGAAGTTAACTGCAATCCAGGATAATTTTGAGCAGCAGAAACCATCAATTTCATTGAAAACAAAATTGCTGAATATGTTGAGAAAATATTAAGAGGCATTAAGTTAACCACCGACATCACTTTAGGACCCCAACAATCACAAAGCAAGACAGTTCATACTAAACTCAACAAGATATTAGCAGCGATCAAAGTGTTACAATATGAGCATACCAGGGCTAAGACAGAGGAAAAGGTGGTAAGTTAAATTTGATGTGTCCCTCTTAATGAAGCATTGCATGTTTCCATCTTGAGGCCCCGGCTGTAAACAAAAATGACAGTTAAAATGATGTAAAAAATGCAGCAATTAATTTACATTCAACTAAACTTCCAGATACAAAAACAAAGTAATGACCTTAATAAAGACATATTTAAGCAAGTACATCATGTATTTATTATACAGACAAGATAAAAGATCATAAAGATCTCACCTGCTTCAGGGAAATAGGAAAGGTAATTTTCCCAGATAATTCAGGACCTCTGACAATTTCTTTGCACATTTCCCTCCAGGCTCGGCAGACAGCAGCACATGCGACAACATGCCTCCGGGCAGGCCAAGTACTCTCGCTTGCCTCCAATCTTTTGATCACATCACATAAAAGCTCAGGTGGGAGGCTAGCCCAACGGCTGTTCTGGACTACCAGGGGCTGGTCATGCAACTCATGGACTGAGCCATGTGATTTTCCCCTGGGATGACGGGGCAGCCTCACCTCAATACTTCTCCTTGATAAGCTTCCTAGTCCATCCCTTACATCACGAACTATACTTCGGAACGACATCTTCTCCATTATGCTGATAACCCCAGATGTAATATATCTTCAATATCGTCACATATATTTTATTCCACTTGCATAAAAGTATGACTAGTCACCACAAACCCATAAGTTCAAGTACAGCTGCAAATCAAATTCATTTATTCAAATTCCAATCACCATGCTTGATAACAAAGAAAAGATAAAAAGAAGACACATAGGGAAAAGCACAAAGAAAGAAAAGGAGATTCTCAGACAAGAAGGAAGGCTCACATGGACCTAAAGCAGCATAAAATACCAGACTTTTAGCAGAGACATCTTTTGGCAAATTTTAAACCGATCCACGAATTTTAAAAAACCATTAATTCAAACAAAACTTATTATTTGGTACAACGTAATTTAAAAGAAGAATCCAGCCAAAAGAATTATGCTCACATGGTAAAGCCAGATGCAAATCTCCCCCAACCAGAAAGCACGAACCAAAAATATTAAAACATTTTCTAAACCGCGTCCCTAATTATTAAATGTTTTTTTCACGGAAAAAATTAATGTTCAAAAAAATATTGCAGGCCCAATATCTAGAAGCCGATAACGTGCGAGACACATATACAGTTCTGTACAGCCATACTAAATCAAATTGCTTGAAGTCCTGACATCGTGTTTTAGGAGCAAATGACCGTCAAAAAAGGAACCTTCTGGGCAAAAAACCTTAAAACTTAAGAATCACAAAAAGAGGAAACTGATCGAAGATCCGTTCCTCCACTCCTAGGGCTCTCGGAGATCGGTGAAAGCATGCAAAGATCAAGTCTTCCAGGTAGAATTCTGCAAAGGAAAAAACGCAAAATTAGAAATGTGACGTAAAAATGATTCATTTTCTTCCTAATTAAGCATTAAACCATAGAACTCAAAAACAAGAAAAAGGTACGAGCAAATAAAATTTCAATTAGGAAGAAAAAAACCAACCACAACAACAACAATGCTATACACCAAGATTCACAGAACAAAAATTGAAATGTGATGCTACAAACACCTCGAAGAAAATATTCAAAAAACGAATCAAATATTTTCCGAATTACAGCATCACTGAGAAGATTTACACTTCTCGTCAGCTGAACAAAGCCCATCAGAATCTTTCAAATACCGAGACTTTTTAACACCCTTTTGCCCCTTCTATGCAAACCTACCCACCACTCAGAGAAACAGTGGAACTTTCTCCAACACCCAGCGAAAACTCAAAGAACCAACAGATAGACTTGCCCAGAACCGAAGATTACACATGGCTCACCATCTTTCTTCTTTTGTCCTCAGACTCAATTCTCCGGATGGTTCGTTTCTTTACTACACAGTCTCTCTCTCTCTCTCTCTATCTCTCTCACACAGAGACTCGGACTTGAAGACTTTATCAAATCCAACTCACGAACGTAAAAGATCAGCTGGTCAAAATTACCGATCCACGGCTATAATAAATAGAGAAAGTGTTCAAACATTATTCGTACTAATTAATTACTTCATCGTTATCTTTAATGTTGTTTGTTTAATGTCCACTTGAGCCAGAGACTTTTCTTTGTTTTCAATATTACCGTTTTGCCCTTAACAGTTGACCTTGTAAGTTGGCCTGATCTTCGTTTACCTTAACTTCCGTTCCGGTACCTTCGACGGCCCGTGCATTCTACGGTTCTACCTGTCTGAGCTAAGTCTTCAGCGTTCGCTTTCCCCATGATTCATGTTATTTTTTTCTATAAAAAGGAAAATATTTTTTAATTAATTTATTTTCTCATATAACGTCAAATAATTAATAAATAAGTTAAAAAAAAAAACAAAATGCAGTATTTTTCATACTTATATATATATATATATATTGGGTGATGATTATTGTCAAGGGAGCTTTTGGGGATGTAGAGGAGGTGTGAAAGGCCATGCATGACTCATAATTGCTTGTTTAATTGGGGACGAAGGTTCATGTGAGAAGACTTATGACATGGAGCACGCGGCTGTAATGATGGAAGCAGAAGACATGCATGCAGAACTGATCCGTAACATGAAGACCATGTCCACTTTGAGGACTGCATGCATGTCTTTGAATCTACATATTACAAACCCCAGTTGAATAATTTGCAAATGCAAGCTTAATTAGCAGAGAGTAACGAAGATATTTAGGAACTGTTTAGATCACTTTTGATCTGGTGAAGTAAAATAATATCAAAATAGTGCTTAAAAGATCTCTCTGGCTGTAGAAAGATCACCTGCAAAGGATTATGCAGAAAATAAAAATGGAAGCTGTTCTTGAGAAAGATATAGGATGATGTACAGTATATTCAAATTGATTGATGTTTGTCTTAGATAAACAAGACAAACTCACACAATTTTATCTGAATTAATTGACCTAACATGCATGCATCTTGTTGGTTACCTACATGCAGCAACGAACAACGCATGCATTGAATAAGGTGGGCGAGTTTCTGCCTGTCGGGATGGAACTTAAAAAATGGGGAGGCCGGGGAAATAATTTTTATGAGTGTNCAGTATTTTTCATACTTATATATATATATATATATTGGGTGATGATTATTGTCAAGGGAGCTTTTGGGGATGTAGAGGAGGTGTGAAAGGCCATGCATGACTCATAATTGCTTGTTTAATTGGGGACGAAGGTTCATGTGAGAAGACTTATGACATGGAGCACGCGGCTGTAATGATGGAAGCAGAAGACATGCATGCAGAACTGATCCGTAACATGAAGACCACGTCCACTTTGAGGACTGCATGCATGTCTTTGAATCTACATATTACAAACCCCAGTTGAATAATTTGCAAATGCAAGCTTAATTAGCAGAGAGTAACGAAGATATTTAGGAACTGTTTAGATCACTTTTGATCTGGTGAAGTAAAATAATATCAAAATAGTGCTTAAAAGATCTCTCTGGCTGTAGAAAGATCACCTGCAAAGGATTATGCAGAAAATAAAAATGGAAGCTGTTCTTGAGAAAGATATAGGATGATGTACAGTATATTCAAATTGATTGATGTTTGTCTTAGATAAACAAGACAAACTCACACAATTTTATCTGAATTAATTGACCTAACATGCATGCATCTTGTTGGTTACCTACATGCAGCAACGAACAACGCATGCATTGAATAAGGTGGGCGAGTTTCTGCCTGTCGGGATGGAACTTAAAAAATGGGGAGGCCGGGGAAATAATTTTTATGAGTGTTTGGAAAATGGATCTGAGATAAATTGGCGTACGTCATGTTCAATGGTATGAACATGGTTTATTCGGCTGCAGGCATTCACGTGAACTTTGATGATGTTAGACTTTTATTAATTTATTTTTTAAGCAAGTAGTGATGATATCTTAATGGCACTAAAAGTTATAAAAAGTACGTGGGGGCAAGCAATTCTAGTTTTAGGGTATGGACATGGTTGGAGTTTGAAGCTTTTGTCAAACAGAAATAATGAATCAAATGATACAATATTATAATGTTAAATATAGTTTTAGAATAAGCTAAATTTGTTCATTAATTCTTAAAAAAAAAAAGAGATATTTGAAATTTACATGAAAAAAATAGACGTACCTTAACCGTTCTAAGCAATGACGATCTACAAAATACATAATCTCAAGTAATTCACTTAAAAATTAATTATTTACATAACTTTTTTATAAGATCCTGATCGAATTTGTTTATCAAGCAATACGTAATTACATGGATCAATCTTGTCATGTCATGTGTTGATCCGCGATCAAGACGTGTTTCATCACTTGCACGTTGACCTTAACCGTCAACCTGTGACAAGAAAAGATGGTAGTCCGGTGTGCCTGATGCACTTTCAATACCTAAGTTAAAAATATACGTGTGTTGCCTTATAATGAAAGATTAGGTAAAAATGTTATCTTGGATCACCAGCACTAGCTCTTTATATAGACGTGAATTATCACCGATAAGGATTGGTTAACGGCTTGATTTTTTCCTTGATATCAGGACTTCGATTATCGAATCCGATTTAAATGAAGAATGAAGAATTACATTCCTTTAAGTGGATATCTCGCTATTTCGTTAGCAGGAGACACCTCCAGGTATCAACGAAGGTTACCACTGCTAGGGGGGCGATTTCCTGGCAGCAAGTGCACAGCACGCCCCTAGATCTGCCAACTTATTGAACTTCCCGTATAGGCCTTACTCGGTATTGTTGGGCTCGCCTAATGGGATTGGAAAGGCCTCTTCAACATGCATTTATAAAATTCTCAAAAAAAAAAAAAAAAACATGCATTTATAATCAACATACTTACTATCATAAGACGTGCCAGCATACGATTGGCTCTTGAATATATATATATATATATTTCTTTTGGATCAATCCTTTTGATCATTCAAAGCTTGACAATTTAATTTCCACTAAACTTTGAATATATATAGATGTGAGTCTCTCTCTCTCTCTCTCTATATATATAAATATATGGCATCTTATTATTGGGTGATTCAGTTTCGTTTAGATTTGAAAAATGTTTCATCTCATCTCATCACTATATATATAAATATATATGACATCTTATTATTGGGTGATCTGTCGTCAGTACTATAATATTTGTTGAACATAGGTTATGAATCCGATCATGTTAAAGCAAAACAAATAAGATAATGTAATCCTGATATATAATTTGGATATAAGCCCCTTATTTTATTAGAGCAAGTTCTTTCTATTTAATCATAGTGACTGATATATATGACAAATTTTAATTATTTCATAAGTCAATCATGACTTAAATGAAAATGTCATTTAAAATATGACACGTCGACTGATATAATTGAAGATAAAAATCCAGTTGATTCAACTTTAATTTTATTTTATTTTAGGAGAACGACAAACTGTAAATTAGTTTGATAAGATTATACCAACTTCAATTCTTTTGCACATATATATAATCACAAGAGTGGGGAAAGAAATTAAATTATCAGTGGTGCAAAAAAAGATGTCTGGAATAAAGGATTGGTGCATGGCGAAAGTTTGAAAGAAAAAATATATAAACTATTGGCAATGAAGTATTCTCATAATACTCAGAATATTTCATTATTATTCACTATTATTTAATATTCTATCATTATTTTTTCACTACTGTTCACAGAATATCTGAGATTATCTTAATACCCAAACGCAATCTTAGTGTGACATATTACAAGCATGAATCATGATCATGAAGCAAATAACACCAATTAATACTATAGTCTATATATATGTTGGGTACATATATATAATTGTCCCACTTATATAGCTTGGAGAGTCAAAAGAAGTTGAAAAAGTGCGTAATTGTGCACAAATTTCTCACTTGGATAAATATGCTGGTAACCATAAGAATCTTGGCTTGAAATTAAGGAGATGTTCGCTTTATGATCTTCCAATCAAAGTTCAACCTGATGGTAGATGGGGGTTAGTTGATCATGATTAGTATATATTGCTTATAAGAATCAGAGTGTTAGGTAAAAATCAAGATTTCCTAGGCTGTCGGTTTCCTAGGTTGTCTCTTTTAAGACCAGATTAATGAATGATTCACTTAAAATTAAGTGCAAAAAGAAATTTATGCTTAATTTTCTAAGAAGCCTATCATACTTTGACCTTACCTGACGACAAAAATTTAATACTTTGGCTTAACCTTACGTTGGAACAAAGATAAACCCACACTTAATATTTTGGTCACAATCAAATCTTATCTTAGAAATGATTTGATTTGTTTCATGTCATCACGATGATCTTTTATCTCATAGGTAATCAAATCAAATATTCCAATTTGATACTATTTCCATATTCGATTTACATCCACCTACCAGCTTAATTCGCCTAGCCTCCATGTAAATAATCAGTATAAATTTTGTGCTGATCTTTTATAAAGAGCGGATTCGGAAAAAAAGTAATTTCTTTTATATATTTTTTATTATGGAGTTCACATTTTATAAAAGACATATATGAAATTTGTATATTTAGAACTTGTACAAATCATTAACACTCTTACTAGTATGTCTGTGTGGAGCAATAAATTGAAGAAGAGTTTAAATGATGCTATTACTTGTGCCATTTTTAAGGCTTATTTGTTGCATATTGACACTTTCAACTTGCATATACAGAATATCATATCGATATGGAATTCAGGAATTTAAATGCAATAAATGAAGATTTGCTCCGAGTGGATAGACAGTTCAGATGAGATGAGATGTTTTGAATAGTAATCGAATAAAATATTGTTAGAATTTATTTTTTATTATTATTTTTATTTTGAGATTTGAAAAAGTTGAATTGTTTATTATATTTTTGTATAGAAATTTGAAAAAATTGTAATGATTAAGATGAGATGAGATGAGATGAGATAAGAGTATTGTGTAAACAAACCAAGCAAAGTAAACTATAAGATCACAGGCATTATGGTGACAAACAAGCACCATGGAAGATCAAGTGAAAGTGCTAAGTACTTCTATGATCAGTTTATCTGCAATGTTAGAGTGCCAGTTAGAGTCTCGTTTGTTTCTGCATATGAGATGAGTTGAGATTAAAGTAAAAAAATTGAATAAATAATTGTTAAAATATATTTGTTTAATATCATTTTTGTTTTGAGATTTGAAAAGGTTGAATTGTTTATTTTATTTTGTGTGAAAATTTAAAAAAATTGTAATGATTAGATCAAATGAGATGAATTGAAATGAACTGTATAAACAAACGAGGAAATAGTAATATGTCGTTCATGACATGATTTAAGGCCGAGGATTTCAACAATTTCAGGAGGAGTATCGTGTTAACTAAGGATTATGACAAGTCCCACAAGATATGATGGTATTAATCTTTTTCAATCTGCAGTAGTACTGCTTCTTTCTTGTCTTTTCTTTTTGTTTCTTCTCCTAACTTTAACATCACACAACTTTCTTTTCCCATATTTCTCTTTCTTTGCTTGGTAGGTAAGCTAAAAGATTTAAAAAAATCTTTCTCCATTATATATGATGTGTTGGAGAACCTAATTAGGCCAGTATTATAAGCCCATGAAGAGATGGTACTATACACATTTAAAGGTTAGGATCCCCAGGCCAGTTGTCTTCATGTTATTGCAGAGACACTTAAGCCCGTTTAGGTAAGAAATATGGGCATGGCCTCAACGTTGCCCCTGCTTAATTGCTTGACACAATTATTATGATTAGAAGATGCAAACCGCTTAGTTTGTTAGCCAGAATGAATGTAACACACACCCATGATTTTGTTCTGATCGATCTTCAGCCTGATCACTTCAACTCTTGAAGCCAAGTCCTATTTTTCTGGTGATAGCTATTAGTTCTATTGAGAAGTCTCACATGGTTTAGGAATAAACTCAACCTGAATTTTATAAGGAGTTATCACACTACTCCTATTAGGCTTTTTATGGAAAGAAATAAGTATTTCTATATGGTGTCAGAGCAGGTTAACCTATGACTGATGATGTGCTCCTGCGACCTACCTACGATAATGGTACTCGAAATATCTGCTCACACGTGAAGTGATATATTGAGAAATCCCATATAACTTAGGAACAAACTTATCCTGAACTTTATAAGAAGTTACCATACTCCTATTAGGTCTTTTATGAGAATAAATGAGTGTCTCTATAAATTATATCCCTTACCCCCGGTAGTCTTATTATTATTATTATTATTATTATTATTTCACAATGTGGCCTCCTACAAGAAATATGATCGTTTTTTAATAAAAATAATTTATACAAATCTCAAATAGATAATTTTCGTATAAGTTTTTATAAAAAAAAAAGACTCATCTTAGAAAAAAAGAAAAAAAAATTCCTTATTTATAGAAACCACTTTTACAAATAATTTTCACAAAACTTATCTATTTAAATTTTTTATAAATGATTTTCACGGAAGTTATACCTGCCATTACTATTTCAGAAAATGTTATCATCACTCCCACGAGAATGCTGAAATGGTTGCTGTAAAAGCTGTCAGAGTACTACTGGAGTACCGGACAATGCTGTGAAAACTCGACCTCCCTTCTAATCTCTGGCCCAAACATGCAGCCTAATATCAAGTGAGCCCAATAAACAATTATACGTACCCTGCCATTTTCATTTAGGCACTGTTTGGTAATAAGATGAAAGGAAATAATTTTGGATAAAAGTTAAAATTAAATAAAATATTATTTTTTAATATTATTATTATTTTAAGATTTAAAAATTTTAAATTATTTATTATATTTTATATAAAAATTTAAAAAAATTATAATAATGAAATAAAATGTTGACGGATACAAAAGGGCCTTATACCTCATGTTTGTGCGTGCCAGAGCTAATGCTTGTCTTTTAGTCCATAGAATAGGCGTATGTATGGACTCATGTCGATCATGACGTAATAGGGAGCAATATTTTCATGCTCAATTTCATGTCATAATCAATTGAGCATGAAAATAGCTAGGGATCTATAATATATATAAGTACTGTTAGGTATAAATTTTAAATAGATAAGTTTTATTTAAATTTTTTATAAAAAATTAAGTCCCATCGATAAAAATAGTTTTTTTACAAAATATTATATGAAATTTATTTATTTAAGATTTATACCAATCATTTCTCATGTAAGGAAATTGAACCACATGATTTGGCCCTAAAACCTCGTTTTGACATTCTTTTTATGCCAATTCATAATGTGTTGAGATGGAAGGATCTGATTTGATTAATTAAATGAGTTAGATTAAGATTAATTATATACAATTCAAAAAGAAAATATAGTACTCTTTGTTGTTGGATTCCTTCAGAACAATGACGCGTGTGCCAAGTACTCTTGTAATTATTGAGGAGAAAGAAGGAAAAAAAATGATTATAAAAAGATAGATCAGTACTGAGCCGTGGCCTCTAGGAGAGAATCATCATCATTAAAGAGCTGTTTGGCAAATATTGCCAGATAAACCCAGGTTTAATTTTGTCCACGTGGCCGCATGACATTCAGACTTTATATATATATATATATATATATTTATATATTCCAATTAGTGTGGTTTCACATGATGCCCTCCATGTTAAGCAACCAGCTTTTTGTCCACATGAAAATTTTCAAAGTATGGGCCAGCAAGAAAGAAATTAGTCGGATCAAACAGCCTCACAACTTATAATGACATGAAAACCAATTAATGATCTATTGTACTGCACAATGGCCAGCTAGCTGATGATCTTGGAATTATTAATTAATTGTTTTCATCCAAATTGTGGTGAATATTAGTAAGAATTAGGCTGCGTTTGAATGTTGAACTTAGTTTAGTTGAATTGAATTTTTTATGAATAGTATTGAGTTAAGATTATTGAATGAGTTTGATGTAATTCACTTAAGATGAATTTAAGTTGTGTTTGGATGTTAAGATGAGTTTATATATATATATTTATGGAAAGTTATAAAAGAAATAGATCCCACCATTAACTGATATTGTTCACCTGACATGCGGAAAACCGAAATTGTCAAATTCTCATGGCACCAAATACAGCAAAGGAAAAAGAAGATGAATTTGCGTTCACTCCAGCCAACGAAAACAATGGTCAACCCGTCAAGATAGAAAATCAACCATCGGTTTTTTTTTTTTTTTTTCATTTTCATAGTAATTGTTGTCAGGATGTGTCCCGTCTATATACAGTAAATGAAATGAGTTAATTGCCTTTTACGGATGAAACTCGGCTCAAAGTGTGTTTGGATAGTAGATGAAGTTCAAAAATGAACTGAGCTGAGCTGCTTTCATCATTCAAACGAGGCCTTAGTATATGATCCAGAAGTAGTTTTAAAAAGAGATAGACACATAATATAAAATATTATAAATATATTTAATATTCTTTGTACAAAATTTTTAGAAAAAATGAACTCTACACGTACATTTATTGTTATATTTATCTCTATGCATAGAATCATTTAAGTTAAAACAAAAGATTAGAAAAAAAAATTATAATTAGTACGTAATTTGCATGTATATATATATAAAATACTATAGTCACAAAGAAATTTTACAAAAATAAATTCACAAATTGACATAACTTCACATCATGATATGTTAGGTCTATTTTATAATAAAAATAGTTTTACATTCTAATATACCACATCATGCCATGTCAGTTTATGTGTTTATTTTTGTAAGATGAGATCTCTTTATAGTTAAAATATTTCTTATATATATACATATATATTAATTACCTAGCTTGGGAAATCTTCGATCCTTGATAAATATTAATGACTACTTCTAATTAATGGACTCGTTGTACGTAATTTTTACTCTGACATAAACAAGCATTTCTTTTAATTATCATAATTTTAAAACCATCGGATAAGCATGAATTATACATGATTGGCGTATACGACTTTTAGCTTAGCCATAATATTAATGGCAGCAAACTTATCCGTACGAATAAGTTAATATATCTCTCTATCTTTTTTAATAAATTAATATATCCATATTCATTCAACAAAAAGGGATATATAAGAAGTTTAATATTATTGAATGACGATTTATGCATAATATCCGATTGATCGGTTAGGTCCCACTCATTGCATTATAGCTCGGGTTGCCCCCTCCAATATTAGTCTTTCACCCCTATAATTGAGTCAATGAAAATGCACAAACTAATGCTTCTGATGATCATGATCATAATCGACCTTAATTCCTTTCTTAACTAAACTACTTTCCCTCGATTGAACCACTCAACCATGAATCTATATATATAAATATATTACAAAAAAAAAAATATATTTGTGACTGATTATTTACAACGAGAATGATTAATATATATGACGAAAACAGACTCATTTTAGTAGAAAATAATCATTTTCGCAAGAAATAGTTGGTCACAAATAAATATTTTTCTTGCATGTAGTGATAAATATACGAACTGTTTTAATCATAAATAAATTTTATATAAGTAAACTCACAAACTGACTTAGTTTGATGTAGTATATCAAATTGTAAAGTTAGTTTTATTATAAAATAAATCTAACAGATTACATGAATGTACGTCAGTTTGTAAGTTTACTTCTGTGAAATTTCTTTGTGACCTTTGTAGCACTTGATCTCTCTATCTCTAATATATATATATATATACATAATATTTTTCTTTCATAAAGTCCAACATATTGAAGCACGTTGTGGGGTCAGTTTGCATGTTCTTGGAGTATGATCAATTAATTTAAGTAAAAATTTAGGTACGTGTCATTTACCAAATTATAAAGATAAGCACCGAAAATATAACAAGAAAAGCTGGCCACTTAATTTCATGAGCAACCAAATTAAGCTGGATCGCCGGGTAGTAATTAATTTAATTAGCTAGCATGCATGCATGGCATGAAATGTAGCAATCAAATCAATTATGCCCCGGAATATGAAAACTAAGTGGAAAGCAATCGAACACACCAACAACAGCAACTCACAATTAGAAGCTATACCACGGCTGGCTATGGTCCCGGAATCTCAAATAATTACAAGAAAAAAATCATCACAAATTTATATATATATATATATATTTATAAGACCTTAGCCATCGGTTTTTTCATTCCCATTTATTACGGTAGGTCACAGCCTAGCTAACCGAATAATTGGTCGCTACTTAATTCAGTTGATCATAAATGGTAGCTCGGCCTTCATCTAACTATATTATTACATGAGAAATGATATTAATTTGCTGTATTATGGTGTGCAAGTTCTGCGTGGTATGTACTTTCTTTAGGAAAGATAGGTAAATTTGAGATTTATATATAAAAAATATTTTTGTAATAGTAAATCCTACACTTTCAAAAAGAGTGTGCGTATTTGTACATCTTAAGGTTTGTTTGGATTGAGAGAGCTTCTCATCTCATCTCATCATTACAATTTACTCAAATTTTTATATAAAACATAATAAACAACACAATTTTTTCAAATCTCAAAAATAAAATTAATATTAAAAAATAATATTCTAACAATATTTTGTTCAACTTTCATCTCATCTTATCTCAACTCACTATCCAAATCTCTTCTTAGAATTGTATCTTGCATTATTCGAGATAAATTACTATAAGTACATGACTTAGAAATTAAAGCAGTAAGATTTGTCAATATTAAGGTTTAGGCTACGTTGGGAACATGGAAGCAGCTAAGCTCATCTGAGTTGAGTTCAAATTTAAACTTAGCTCAACATCCAAACACACAACTCCCAAATCACTAAACATCACTCAACTCAAAATCTATTTACACTTGGGATCCATAATCTTTCAATTCAATACCTCTTTATATGCAGGACCTACAACATTTTTTAACTTTCCATGAACACATCTAAAACTCTTTTAACATCCAAACACATTATCTAAACTCATCTTAGGTGGATCTCACAAAACTCATTCTATCATCTCAATTTACTACTATTTGTAAAGAACTCAACTCATATCAGCTTAGTTCAACATTCAAACGTAGCCTTAGAATCTTGATGAAACGAGATTTATGTTGATTGGGAGGGTCTATTCATAGAGCATATAAACGGGGCTCAAATGAAACAAAAAAAAGGGCAAAAAGAGAAGTAAATATTTTAAACAACGAAGAAAAAGAATCCCATATTAATGCTGATGACCTGATATTCCAATAAAATAGTAGCAAGATTAGCTTGCATGTGGATAGAGGTCAATGGCCTTCATGTTAGGGGTAGCCAACGGCCACTGAAATCCAAAACTCACCCTAAAAGCAAAGCTGGCCTACAAATGGGGCAACTTATTATCCCCCATCGTCGCTATCTGCAGCTGTTGCCACTGCTACTGATCATAAGATTTCCATTACCCTAAATATAATGTCTTCCCTTTCAAGCAGTACTGCTGTTTTCACCGATGTGATGATGCATAAAAGAGAACCCAAGTGAGTATTTTGGTGTTCTTTTTCCCAGCCAACAAAAAAGAACAACGATAACGTCTGAAGATTCCACAACTAAGATATTATAGAGAGAGAGAGAGAGAGAGAGAGAGAGAGAGTTTTGATTTCTCTGTATTTCTTTTCTTTGTTCTCATTTTTAAAGAATTATTTATCTTCCTTCCTGAGATCGACAGGCAGATCCCACCCAAATAAACAAAGAAAATCACCCACATGCCTGTCTTCATTAAACCCTCGGGACTTCACTCGCTCTTGTGATATTATTCTTTTTTGCAGCTTTAATCCGTGGAGATCGGCTCCATGTCAGGCGATTCAGGTGTTTTGGCAATCTCTGTTGACGGTGACGTGGTGGCCGGAGCTGATCATGGCAATACTAGGACAGATCACGTTGTTGGCCGGTGTAATATTATTTCAGGTGATCATGACGATAACGTCGGAGGTGATGATCATGAGACCGGTGATAAAGCCAACGGCAGTGGAAACCGATGGCCTCGCCAAGAAACTTTGGTACTCTTGAAGATACGTTCTGATATGGATGCTGTGTTTCGTGGCTCAAATCTTAAAGGTCCACTATGGCAAGAGGTTGCAAGGTGATTTGATTTCCTATACTATGGTACTTTCTGTTGAAAATTATGCGCAGTTTAAGATCCAGAATTATTTTCCACTGAATTTTGTTCAAATATTTCTTTTTTGTGGACTTTTCTGAGTCATTCACGGCATAATTTACTGGGACATGCATTCGCTGGTGTCCGAATTTTCATTGCTGATTTTTTTAAATTAATTTACATGAAAATTCGATATCCACTAGTTTTGGGTTTGGCTTATATATGTTTCTTGCTTCTTAGATAAATTAGAGAAACTCGTAACCCCACATGACATGATCAAAACCAGTGGTTTCAAGTTTATAATTCTCTGCTTAATTCTTCTCATGTGCTAATTCTAAGTGAAAATTAATGAGTTTGCTATAGTTTCAAGAATAAGATAAATTATTTACAATTAATCTCCATTAATGGTGATCATGATTCTTCTTATTCTTACTCTCATCTTCTAGGGCCGACTTTCTTCCCTTATGTCCTCCTTTTCCATATATAGTTTTTGGTAAAATATAGTCTTCATGACGTTTATCCAACACGTACGTAAATCAATGCAGCTTTGTTCAAATAATCAGTAATCTTTCCAAGGAACATGAGAAACATACATATTATGGATGTTTTTTTCTTGGCAAATGTTGTTGTCAGGAAACTAGCAGAGCTTGGTTATAATCGAAGCGCCAAGAAATGCAAGGAGAAGTTTGAGAATGTCTACAAGTATCACAAAAGAACAAAAGAAGGTCGAATCGAGAAGTCAGAAGGAAAGACATATCGGTTTTTTGATCAATTACAAGCGTTCGAGAGTACTGTCCGACAGCCTAAACCTCAGGCTACCTCTATAGCAGTGAGTACTCCGGCAGGACTTCCGGCCTGGACTATGATCAGCAGTACTCCATTTGTCTCTCATACCAGTACTGTTCCATTAACAGCAAACCCTATATTCATATCCCAGAATGCTGTCACTCCAATATCAAACTCTCCAATTTCCCCAATACCAGCAAA
>QEOT01122451.1:3229-25725 GCA_003123785.1 Pterocarya stenoptera | reverse complement strand
TCAGATAAATCAGTCAGTTAGCTCAGCATAATCAGTCATATATTGCATGAGCATTAGCATGATCAGTCATGAATTTATTTATTTTAAGTTCTCAGCATGAAAATTCTTATGAAAATCTTATGTTTATTACGTTTACGTTGTGATGGATTTCTTACTAAGTCATCGACTCATTTTAGTTTATTTTCATGTTTTTAACCACCCAGGTGAAGATGATGATTACGAGCAGGCAGGCCAGGAGTAGAAGGAGCGTTTAATTATTTATTTTTAGTTCAGACTTTCTAAAATAAAACATGTCTTTTATGACATGAAGTTATTCAGTTTATTCATTTAATGTTTTTGGAAGACAATTTTTATGAGACCTTTTTATTTCATAATAAATTTCAGTATCTTTCTTTTTAAATTATAAAAATTTAGAGAATCTTTTGCCGGGGTTATTTTCATGAAAAATTACGTGACACACCTAGCCTACAGGAAGGGGGTGTTACAATGATGTTCCCACCTTAATATATAATATAGAAATTTGTTTGTGGACATTAATAATACTCATATTATCCTTAATGTAAAGGATATGTTTCACACTATTAACTGTACGGATGACTTATAATAAATGATATGGCGGCACTGGATGCCTATGAGCACTCTAGTGCTTAAAAGAGAAATATTCTTAGTGTGTGTATATGAATGAATTAATGTGTTACCTTCAGGTGTTATTTATAGGAGTACGGAGATGTTGACTAATTTCAGAATTTATCTTGGATAACTCTCGAATCGGAAGGATAGCTTTCCTGATCTATCGGAGATGTTATTTGTTCTTTATGTTATCCACCATGTGGTTAAAGATCCAATCTCTAGGCTTGCAGAGCTGATTCGACTCCTGAGGTCTCAAACTTAGGCCTTCCAATACATGGACTTGTTTATCTTCATGTCCCTAAATATAAATATCTCTTCCAGTTATCCGCTAATTCCTTCGTGCCTGCATGTGGAAAATTCATCAGTTTGTACTTTCACTCTACGTCGTTAGCTTGGGGCAAACGGATGAGCCCTGGAGTCATTACTTCTCTTACCCCACTAAGGGTGTGGGCTTTAGAAAATTCATCTTTCCGTTATGTTAAAAATGTGACCCACATCACCTACAACTGTTCCCGCGCTTTAATTTACTATTTTTCTTTTATTCAAATAATAAACGACGGCGCTTTCGTCTTCCTAAGAACCCTTCATCATTGCCCCTCTTTCTCGTTCTGTTTCTTTCATCATTTCATCTTCTCGCTTTCTTCTCACATTCCAAAAAGAAACCACTTACGAGCTTTCACCATTTTGATCTCGTATCTTCCCATTTCTTCAATAATGGCTTAGCGTGGGTCTTCCCGTGTTCCAAACCGTGCTTGAGGTAGAGGTTCCAGTCGCCACCTCTTCTACGCCTTTGACATACTCATTGGGGAGGGCCCATGTGGAGGGGCAGCGAATCACAACAGGAGGGTTTGAGGGGCCTTCTTACTTGCACCCCCTCCTTAGGATGGAGCAGTGGCAGAGATGGTTCAACACTTGAAGAATTTCTTATCTTCGGTATGAATTTATTGGCTTAATTGTACTTGTCTTCATATGTACGACTCATATTTTATTGTATCCTCATGCCTTGTAGGGCGTGGATGACTTAGCGACTTGGATTGTAGATGATCGTGCCGACTTGGAGTCAGAGGTATGTACCAGGCAGATGTTTGAGTTCTTTGAAATCCCACCGCCAAGAGACGGTTTATCTTTTCGACTATGGCTGTGCACTTCTCCGTGCTGAACGTTCTTCTCTTTTTGTGTATCTTTTTTACCTCTAGGTTGACACAGTTTGTGCTCTATGATAGCACTGTCAACTGATGGCATGTCTTTATGGCTCCAGTGAACACGTCTCGGTACTCGACCAGCAACTATTTCAACACCTCTCTGTATTCTGGCGAAAGCCTCGTCCCTACCTGTGTCGTGGTGTTTGGATCTGGGCTTATAGCCACTAACTCTAGAGGCTTGTTTACCTTTGCTTGAAATAGATTGTTTTCATCCCACGTTTCCACATCTTGGTTGGTCGCAATTAATGGTTGGGGTGGCAGCTTTCCTTCTAGATTTTCTGCGACACATAGTTGGTGCCCTTGCTTTGAGTTCCTACGTGTAGCATTCCAGTGCCAAGATTTGCTCTCCCCGAACCTCACCAATGACTTTTTTGCAGGGAACTTCATCTTTAAGTGGTAGGTAGAAGTAACGACCTTCAAATCATTCAAAGTTGGGCACCCCAATATGGCATTGTAGATTGACGGAGCTTTGACTACCAAAAAGTTCGTCATTGTGGTAACCATGTGTGCCCCCTAGTCAACCATGATAGGTAGTGCAATGGCGCCCATTGGTTGAACAGCTTTACCAGAGAATCCCTTTAGGGGGATGGTGACAGGCGTAGCCTATCCCGTTAATGCCCATCTTGATGAAAACATCCTAGAATAAGATGTTGGCTGAGCTCCCATTGTCGATTAGAATCCGCCTGATAGTGTAGTTTGCTATCAACAAGGTGACTACCAAGGCGTCATCATGGGGGTACAGGATCCCTTGGCGGTCTTCATCTCCAAAAGACATAGTATGAGTGGTACTCGGTTTGGGGTGTTTGGAGAATTTATCCGCCATATATATCTCGTGGTACCTTGCTATATGGGCGTGAGCCTTTCTACTGGATGCAGTTACACCCCCGCCGGAAAATCCTCCCGCTATGGTGCGGATTTCTCCCAAATGAGCTTGGTCTTGGCTGCGTGGTTGGATAGGGGTGTTGTGTCTCTGTTCCCTGTCTTGCCTTTTTCCTTTTTGGACTTCTGCTTCGTCTGGGTTCACGTTCACAACCTTCCTCCCTCATTGGCTTGAGATGCTCAACCAACATTCACTCGAGCTCCCCGCTTCTTGCCAATCTAGTGACTCTTTTCTTCAATGTGGAACAGTCTAATGTCCAATAAGTGTCTAATTGGTGGTACCCACAATAACGTTGGCCTTTTGCAGATGGGCGTGCCTCCTTCCTCATGGCCTCTGCATTTTCTTGTACACTTAGATTGTTGTGAATGAGGCGAGGCCCTTGTTCTTGCTGGTTAGGATTACCTTTCATGTCTCCCATCTAGGTATTTTGCCTGATCTTTCTATCTCTTGCACCATTCGGGTTCTTAGTTTTTTACTTCACTTCTCACTTCCTAGGGTCTAGAAGGGCTTGCAATGTGTCATCGGCATTAACATAATCATCTACCCTGTCCATGAACTCCTTCAGGGTGAAGGGGTTTTCCTGATCAACTCAGTCATAAATGGGCTTTGAGGCCATATGCCTCCCAGGAGGGCAGCCAACATGATTTTCTCGTCTTAATCATCTGTGGTCAACCTCTCCTTGTTGAAACGGGTCATTCTTCTCTTTGCCTAATGGTGAGGAGATAAGAGGTTGGTTGTCGACGCCTCCTACTCGCCATGAACCGTGTCAAGAACTATTTAACCAATTCTTCAAAACTATTAATAGACCCTGGATGCAAAGTCCCAAACCAATCTCATGCTATCCCTTTCATCGTTAAAGGGAAGGCACGACAAGCCACCTCTCCGGGAAAGTCGTGGAGAGTCATGTGTGCTTTAAATTCTCTAGGTGATCTACAAGGTCCCAAGATCTGTCATACTTCTTCACTGTAAGGAAGATCGGTCCAGTTTAGCAGTTGCTCGATGGAGGAGGATACTCCCATCTTTCTCGCCATCTCTTCGTATTTATCTACAAGGCTATGGAGCTCATCATGTAATCTCTTCTTTTCTAACTCTTCATAGTTCATGGCTCCTACGCTCTGTGCGTCTCCTTCCACTTGTCCATTTTGGACAGGTGGTGTAACGGCATTCTGCTGTTTTAGCTTTTCATTCTCCTTCTGCAGTTATTCAACCACTGCCATTGCCTTCTTGAACTTCTCTTCGGCTTCCACTAGCCTTGCTTTTGTATCCGTTGTGTTCATCTCTTGGTCATGGGTTGCTTGGGATCGCGTAGTAGTTGGCATGTAAAAATCACATTGAAGTCTACAAGGATCCCACAAACAACGCCAATGTAAAGGATGTGTTTCATACCACCAACTGCACGGATGACCTGCAACAGATGAGGTGGTAGCACTGGATGCCTAAGAGCACTTTGATGCCTAAGTTAGAGAGAAATATTCTCAATGTATATATATGAATGAATTAATGTGTTACATTCAGGTGTTATCTATAGGAGTATGAAGATGTCGATAACAACTAACTCTAAAGTTTATCTTTGGATAACTCTCAAATCGGTAGGATAGCTTTCTTAATCTATTAGAGATGTTATCTATTCTTTATGTTATTCACTACGTGGTTAAATATCCAACATCTGAGCTTGCAGAGCTGATTCAACTCGTATGATCTCAAACTTGGGCCCTCTATCACATGAGGTTGTTTGTCTCCATAGCCCTAAATATAAATATCCCTTCCACTTAACATAATTACATTCTGTGCCAAACCCACTCATAGTTTTAGAGCTAAGCTTTAATCCAATCGCTAATATATGTAAATTAGTATGACATGTAAATTGGGCGCAACTTGGTTTAGGATATATATTTAAAGCGATAGGTTGGTGGGAGTTTTAATTGCGGAGGACCAACTATACGGTATATTTTGGTAGCTGGGGTTCAACTCTTTTTTCCTTTTTTTTTTTTTAATAACCAAAGGTTTAGGATATATATTTAAAGCGATAGGTTGGTGAGATTTTTAATTGCGGAGGACCAACTATATGGTATATTTTGGTAGCTGGGGTTCAACTCTTTTTTCCTTTTTTTTTTTAATAACCAAATATTAAATTTTCTTCCACATCAAACACAAACTTAAAAGGTAATTTTTCTTTACTCATAAAACACGAAAAAGATAATTTTCCCATCAAATACGAATTACTATTCATAGTATTCATCCTATTCACACGCCGGACAGGCGCTTCTATTAATAGAATGGACAATGCTATGTCCACAGAGAATTCTCACCATGTTAATAGAGATATCAACATGTCATATCTTCGAGCCATGCATGCATGCAGCAGAGATGTCGGGGGGTATTGACACGACTTTCAGGCTTCAAGCACATACGTTTGCATGGATCGAGGCTTCAGACCAGGAACCCAAGAACGTACCCAGTACTTGAAGTCATAAAATTTCAGCACCTATCCTAAGTTTCATCAAAATTTATGCATGAAAGTTCTGGCTCACAGCCAATATTGTCAACCTTTCGGTCCCAGTCTCCGAGGGAACAGGGATCTAGAATTTAGCACTCATGTGGCCAGAGCTACAAGTTCTGCTACAGTTTTTTTTTTATTTTTTTTTATTTAAGTGATTAGTTAAAATAATTATTTTATATTAAAAAAACATAATAATTATATTAGTAAAGTATGTAAAAATTACTGTATATATAATTTCTGTTAAAAATACCAATCCTTCGATCTTTGTTTTTATTTATCATTATTTGAATATTCTGGTCAATAAAGTCTGCACACGTACGAAACTAGTTATATATCATATTGTTCAAGCAATCTAAGCACCATATATAATTTAAAAAATCTTCACAATTTTTTATTATTTATTCATACTCCGCATTTTATTTTTTTTTTTAATTTTTTAAAAACTTTTTTTATCAAATATTTTTTATATAAATAGTGAATACAAAATTTGAAATATTTAAAAAAATAAATTCAAAAAAATTTTTAAAAAAATATTAAAACATATTAAAAAAATATAGAGTGTGGAGTATAGGTAAATAGTAAGAAGTTGTATAACAAAATCCTATATAATTTATTACCACAAAGTACTGATTAATTTTTTTAGAATAGTGCTATATGAATCGATAGAATTCAATCTATAAGTGCAAAATGCACTCTCTATTTTTTTTTCTTTTTCTTTAATTATTTTTTTATATATCTTTAAATATATTTTTTTTAAAATATCAATTTATTAATATTCAATTTCTTAACTATTAAAAAAAAAAAAGTTAATCGATGACTTTTATCCGTATCTTTTATATAGGTTAAACTAGCCTTTTCCATCTTATTCATTAACGAACATGAGCGGCGCTAGCTGTTATAACTTTTTTTTTTTTTTTTGAATAATAGACTTCATTCAATTACGTCAGAGTACGTTAACGATACAAGAGGGGATACAATCTACGTCTATAGAAGAAGTAGAGTTTACAAGTGCATTCCTAGCCAGCTCGTGGGCTGCTTTGTTTCCCTCTCTTCGAATATGGTTTGCAGACCAACTATCAAACTTGCGTAACTGGCCCTTGATATCTTCGATTAGCATGCCTGTGGACGACCAATTCTCGCCTTGTCCAAGGATGGCTTGAATTACCTGTAGTGAGTCCCCTTCAAGGATTAACTTTGAGATGCCCAAGTGGTCTGCCAATCGTGTAGCTTCCAAAGCTCCTGCCGCTTCTGCTAAGAGAGGGTCTGGATACAGGCTTCTACAAAGTCTTGAGGAGGCCACCGTTGTCCCCAAGTGGTTCCTTGCTATGAGTCCGATCCCCACTTTGCATGTGCTTTTGTTAATGGCAGTGTCCCAGTTAATCTTGAGATAATGGGGAGGAGGAGGAGTCCATATATCATTAATCTGTTGTGTCCTGGCCTGGTTTGTGAGTTTGGGAAGCTGCAAGTCTCTCATTTCCTTTAAGTGTACTCTGGCACCTTCTGCGATTGAATTGGGATCGTTGAATTCCTGATCAAAGACAAAGGAGTTCCTTCTAGACCATATTTTCTTAGCCACCACCGCTAACTCCTCCACTACCTCACTCTTGTCATCGGAATTTAGTGAGGCAATAAGATCACGAAAAGAGTACACGAAAGTCTTCCACTTCTGGAGTTGTCTTGAACAATTGATCCAGACGTCTTGGGCAGCAGGACAAGTCCATAAAGCATGGAGCACGGATTCATCCTCCTTTAGACAGATGGGGCAGAGAGGTTTATCTAGGATCCTTTTCTTGAAAAGGTTCAGGTTGGTGGGCAGCGCCTCATTGCAAGCCTTCCAAAGAAAATTCTTGTCAGCCGGGGTGACATTTAACTTCCACAATCTTTTCCAGAACTGGTCCCTTTGAGTGGAATCCGACCCCTGTCCTCTATCCATATCCTCCCACTCCTTTAACATGTGGTAAGCACTCTTGACTGAATAGGTTCCTAAGGAAGTTCCTGTCCAGATCAGTCTATCCTCACTATTAGAAACACTGAGCGGAATTTGATGAATTAGCTCTGCTTCCTCATGAGAGAACAAGTGGTTCACTAGTTGAGAATTCCACACCTTCAGGTTCTGGTCTATAAGAGTGCTAACCTTGGCTTCACTATTTATATTAGCTCTGGGCCTCTGAATTTTGAAAGAGGTAGGTCTCGGGATCCATTTGTCTTGAAGGATATTGATACTTGAGCCATTGCCAACTCTCCATCTCATCCCTTTTTCCAGCAAGAATCTAGCATCCAGAATACTACGCCAGATGTAAGAAGGTTTGTTTCCTATATTGGCTCTCAAAAACTGACAGTTAGGAAAGTATTTAGCTTTAAGAACTTTAGAGGCCAGTGATTGAGGGTATTGTATTAATCTCCAGCCTTGTTTAGCTAGCATGGCAAGATTAAAACTGTGAAGGTCTCGGAAACCCATACCCCCTATAGCTTTCGCCTTGCCCAAGGTCTTCCAAGAAATCCAGTGAACCTTCTTCTTGTTTTCTGCATGACCCCACCAAAAGTTTCTCATCAACTTATTAATATCATTCAAAAGAGTACGAGGGAGGTTGAAAATTGCCATACTATAAGTTGGCATTGCTTGGAGAATGGATTTAATGAAGATCTCCTTCCCGGCTTGAGAGAGTAGCTGGACTTTAAAGTTACTAAGTTTCAGCTGAATCTTATCTAGGATTTGCTTGAAGGATTTAGATCTTGATCTACCGAATAGAGTTGGGAGGCCCAAGTATCTTTCATAGGTTTGGTTGGAATTTACCCCTGCTATGCTCAGGATCAGATCCTTATTCTCTTCGGGAGTATTTCTGCTGAAATAGATTGAGGACTTGTCTTTGTTTAGGCGCTGACCAGAAGCTTTCTCATAGATGTTAAGGACATGAGTTAGCCTGCTCTATTCCAGAGAATTTACTTTACAAAATAGGAGGCTGTCGTCTGCAAATAGCAAGTGGTTGATTGTAATTCTTTTTCTAGATATAGGAACACCTGTTGTGGCCTTTGTCTTCTCGGCATTGTCCAGCAGGGAGGTTAGAGCTTCTGCACATAAGATAAATAGGTAAGGAGACAAGGGATCTCCCTGTCTAATGCCTCTCGATGGTTGGAATATTTCTTTGGAGGAGCCATTCACTAGAATTGAGTAAGACACTGTCTCAACACAGTTCATCACCAGCTGCACCCATTCTTCTGCGAAGCCCAGCTTTAACATAACCTCTCTTAAAAACTTCCACTCAATTCGGTCGTAGGCTTTGCTCATATCAAGTTTTAAGGCCATAAACCCCTCTTTGCCTAATAGTCTGCTTTGCATAGTGTGAAGAGCTTCAAAAGCCACTATGAGATTATCCGAGATCAGTCTACCCGGGACAAATGCAGATTGTGTGGGGGAAATGATGTCAGGCAGAATAAGTTTTAGCCTATTAGCAATAGTCTTAGATATTATTTTATAAATGACATTACATAGGCTAATTGGGCGGTAATCAGCCACTGTTTTGGGGTTATTCTTCTTGGGGATCAGAACAATTTGGGTGGCATTTATAGAATCAACTTTGCCTCCTTCGTGCCTTGCAACCCGCTGAGGATCACCCTTGGCTGTGCATGGGTGACTTTAACGAGATTATTCACAATGGGGAGAAACATGGGGGAAGCCAAAGACCACTAGCTCAAATGGAAGACTTTAGACTGACTCTTGTGGAAACTGGTCTGTTTGATCTAGGTCAGTTGGGAGACCAATTTACGTGGTGCAACAACAGGGAAGGTCAGCAGTTCACTAAGGAAAGGCTTGATAGAGTCTGTGCAAACTTTCCATGGCAGCAATTATTTGGCAACTCCACAGTTATCACTAGTGCATCCATTTGCTCAGACCACAGACCACTTGTTTTGAACATTAATCCTGTCGATCAACAACTCAGTAGAATGGAGAAACCATTTAGATATGAGGCCAACTGGGGCTTAAAGGAGGAATGCATCAAAGTGATCGAGGAAGCATGGAGCAGGAACATGATGACATCAAACAAAATGAAGGTGGTCACAGAAAACCTATTAAGATGCAGAGAAAAACTGAGACACTGGAACTCAAACACAGCAGGTACAATCAAAAAGAAAATTCAAAACAGTCACCAGAAACTCAAAGCACTTCAGAACACTAACAAAGGGGAACTCAAAGAGAGGATTCAAGCCACTCGAAAAGAAATTAACCTGTTGCTTGAAGAGGAAGACATGTACTGGAGGCAGAGGGCTAAACAACAATGGATCAAAGAGGGAGATAGAAATACCAGGTACTTCCACCAGTGCGCTACACAGAGAAAAAGAAGGAATGCAATCAAACAAGTGGAAGATGAGGCAGGGTCCATAGCCATTACACCTAAGGAAGTGAGCACAAAATTCAACAATTTCTTTAAAGACCTCTTTACATCATCCGACCCTCAGGATATTACAGAATCACTGCAGCACCTTAAACCAGCAGTAACAGCAGAGATGAACTCAATCCTGGCGAGAAGCTTTACAATTCAAGAAGTAGAGGAGGCTATCTTCAACATGAATCCACTCAGCTCACCAGGACCAGACGGTTTCCCCCCTGTCTTCTATCAAAAACACTGGCCTATAGTGGGTAAGGAGGTAGGTGAAGCTGTTATAACTTATATAGCCGGCAAGCATTGAATATGGACCATACGTATTTAACGATTTTTGTCTGACATATATATATACACATATATAGTAATTTTACTCATCGATGCACATTCATATACACATAAATATATAAGTGCTATAGTCATAAAAGTAATTTTATAAATTGACATGATTTTATATAATCTATCAGATTTACTTAACAATAAAAATAAATTTATAATCTGACAAATCATATCAAGTTTCATCAATTTATGAGATTAATTTTGTGTAATTACTTTGTAGTTAGAATATTTCTCATAAATATATATATGAAAAATTATATGCACCACACTACCATCTCACTCATCATACTATGTAAGATGTAACACATTTATCACTATTGAATGATTCTTTATTAGATGATTCTTTATCATCCAATGATGATAAATGTGTTACATGTTACATGGTAGGATGAAAGTACGGAGTATAACATTATTCACTATATATATACGCGAACGTAATTGTAATTTATAATAGCCTAGCTAGCTAGCCCGTGCCATATGCATTAGGGCAATACTTAACATGACGGCTAGTTGTGAATCAGATTAATCTGGATGAAAAATATTAAGGGAGATCAAAGATCACCATGAATGCACAGTACTTGTACTACTATCAAATCAAGATTCCTAGCTTGCTACATTAAATTCATATCCATGAAGAATGTATATAAAGAGAGAGGAGAAATAATTAAATGCATGGGTGTTAAAGTCGTGTTTTGTACGCCTTTGGGTCAAGTTCCTGCAACTTGAATGTTGAGTCTTTCACCTGCATAATTGAGAAAACACGGAGAGTGAGGGCCTTGGTGGTGGCTGGAGAGTCTCTAATGCTAAAGTTAGTATATCTTCTTAGTAGTTTGTGCATAAACTTAGATAAATCAGAGAGAGTTCTTTGTACCTGGGGATCTAGTTTTATACTAGGTCTCTAGTGGAGGCAACTCATCCCTGACTTTGAGGAGTCTATGTCATTTCTATTGTTCATTTAGTCATAATTATTTAATGTGGCGTGGCTTCTGGGGTAAGGTCATTAATGCGGCGCGGAGTCCAGGGAGTAGCGCCATTAATGTGGCGTGATTCGCTAATTCACTTTACCCTATGAACGTTCCCTGTTAAGCTTCTTCATGCCTACTGTTAGGAGATCAAGGGTTCTCCATATTTTCCTTCCACCTGCCTGTGCAGATTCCCAAGGGTAGGGTGTCATTGGGGTGGTGTCAGGGCGGTAGTCCCATCTATCCCTACCGTCTGCTTTTCCGTCTACTTTTCCTGCACGTGGGGTAGGTTTTGCTCGTAGGCCGAGTACTCTGCAGAGACCCACTGACTCTTTTTAGAGGAGGGTTGTTGGGCTTAACTGGGCTTGGCAGAGCTCTCTGACTTACTTTCTTAGTGGTCCATTGTGGGCTTGTTTTAAGGATAGATATGAGGGAAAACCTCCTTACATTTATCTCGCCAATTCTTATCGGACTAGTCCGATGGAAATTCCTTTTTACCTTCGTCTTCATGCTATATACTTTGCCGCTATTGTTGGATTTGTAAGTCTTCAGACTTTTTCCTTCCCCCTACTTGATGGTGAAGAGGTACGCCTCGCGGTATCTTCTTCTCCGGCTTACCATAAATTGTGTGAGGAACATGCGGCCCAGCTCTCAAAGCCGTCTATAGAACTAGGTGCCAAAAACCCAAACCATACTCTCACCGACAATTTCAAGGTTAGCAGGAAAACTCTGCAAGCCACTTCTCCTGGGAAACTATGCAAGGTCATGTGGGTTTGAAGGTTTCCAAGTGTTCAAGGGGGTCTCTAGCCCCATCGTACATTTCCATGAAGGTAACCCGAAACTTCAGTGGCAGGGGCACACCCATCACCTCCTCCCTGTAGGGTAGGTCCATACTAGAGAGTAATTGGTCTACTGATGACGATATGCCCATCTTTCTCGTTATTTCTTCGGATTTCCCTTTGAGTTTACGTAACTTATCTTGCATGCTTTTTCTTTCTTTCTCTGCGTCACCTCTTCCTCCTGCACTTCTGGATCCTACGTGCTCATTGTTACTTGGTTTTGCTTCATTTTCTGGCTCGTTGGTGGTTACTCAGAACGTCTCATTCTCTTTTCGAAGGGTCTCCACCTCGGTAGTTAGCTTTTCTACCAGTTGTTTCATTGCGGCGAGCCTCGCTTCCATGTTTATTGACGTTGCTTCTTCTTATCCCCGAGTTGTCTAAGAACGTGTTGTCATAGGCATACGAAGGAAATGTGAAGTCTATAGAGATTCCACAGATGGCACCACTGTTAACGTCATTTTTGTACGACTTCGGGCTGAGTTCCAGCAACTCGGGTCTTGAGTCTTTCACTTGCACAATTGAGAAAACACGGAGAGTAGGGGGTCTTGGTCGTGGTCGGGGAGTCTCTGATGCTAAAGTTAATATATCTCCTTAGTATTTCGTACGTGAGGGAGTCAGAGAGAGTTCTTCGTACCTGGAGATCGACTTTTATACTAAGTTTATGGTGGGGGCAATTTATCCCTGACTTTTAGGAGACTATGTCCTTTCCACTATTCATTTAGTCAAAATCCTTTAATGCGGTGATTACGCCCAAAGAATAACGCGGTGGTTATAGCACAGCTTTGGGGTGTCGATTCCACAGAGAGACAAATTAAAAGAATAGTAGAAAGAACAAAGATTAATAAGAAAAAATATTAAGTAATTAATGGAGAACAAAGTTAATTTTAAATGTAAATTAAAGTGAAGCAAAGTGATTAATAGAAGAAGTACTTAAATTTGACAAACAGTAGAGTGTTAGGAATCCCTTGCACAAATCCGGTATTTTAATTATTTTTGATTCATTGGAAACTCAATTCCCAAAATTTCCAATCGGAAGATATAGATTTATAAACCAAGATTAAACTAAATGTAACCCTATGAAGAATCATTCACCACTGTTAAAAACGTAAATTATTATCACTATTGAAAAAATCCAATGATGACAATATACTCAAGAAGCGATATTGCAGCAAAGAATTAAATCAATATAGATAAATAATTGATCCAAACATAATCAAAGAACTAATCCATTCAATAGAAAAAGGATGACTGAATCCATAAACAGAATAAATTCTATGATTATTCGGAGAAGAGAACATCAACGATGAATTGAGAATGATAAAAAAAAAAGTTTTAGTAATTGAAAATCAAATACATAAATAAAAAATAAATTATAAATACCATCAAATGTGCAAGTTCATCCCTAACCCTACTTGAGAATTTAGTTACCCATAAATATAATGGATAACAAAAATTTCAAGAGAAAGGTAGAGCAAACGGCAGACATGATAATTAAATTCTTCTTCCCTTCTTCCTCTTTTCAGTCTCCTAATGATATCCTTATATAGGGTAGGAAAGAAACCCTAATATCTTCATGATTCCTGCCTAGAAAAATCGCCTAAATCTTAAGACTTATCTTGGCAGCCACGTACGCACTTCAGGAATTTAAATTTGGAAATTTGTATTAGAAACAAAGTCGTAGCCCTTTAAGTTAGATTTCCAACCCATCTAGAATCGAATCAATCCGATATGTGAGTAGAAAGTTACGTTTGAAATACTAAAGTATATCCAGACAGTCTCCTATAGCATGTTGGACTTTGACTATTTCTCTTGATCCGAATTACTCTTAAACCCCATCATTATCCTTATTTGAAGAGTCCTACACTAATTGAAAGTTCTTAGGTTGTTCCAACTCTTGCCCATTTGAAAGTCCTTTGAATTTGACTGGGTTTTGACTTACTCTTTTATTGTCCCTGAAATTAAACATAACAATCTGCTTAGAAGTATCTCAAAATAAATAGAAACTCAATTCAAGAATGCACATTAATTCCTATAATTTCTATTCATATTTTAGCATTATAGTCCAATAATAGGGTATTTAGAGTGTACTTTTCGTACACTTATCATGCGGCATGACTCCCTAACCCTTTTTACCCTGCAGGCGTTCCCTTTTAAGTCTCTCTATACCTACTGTCAAGAAATCAAAGATTCTCCATATTTCTCGCACGCCTGCTTGTGAAGGTTCCAGATGGTACGGTGTCATTGGGGCGGTGTCAAGGCGGCAAGTCCCATCTAACCCTACCATTTGCTTTCCTTGCGGTGGGTTGCTTCAGGTTTGGGTTTTGCTCGTGGGCCGAAAACTTTGCAAGCTCCCATGACTCCTTTTAGAGGTGGGTCATTGGGTTTGACTGGACTTGACCTGACTCTCTGACTTACTTCTCCAGTTATCTCTCGTGGACTTGCTTTAAAGGCTGATAGAAGGAAAAACTCCCTTACAATGGATACTTCTGTTTTTCTGAATGTAATATTATGTTGTCTAAAACATTTATACAGAGATAATAATCAGAGTTTATATAAAAGTGATGTCATATATTTATGTCTCTCATTTTAAATAATCTTAAAAACAGAAGATCTTCAAAAAGTTGTATTCTGTGTTAATCGTATAATTAAGGCTGCATTTAGTTCCCAAGCTGAATTCAGTCTAATTTTAAGGTAAGTCTAATATCCAAACACTCAACTCTCAAATTACTAAACTCATCACAACTCAAAGACCTTCTACACGTAGGACCCACAACTTTTTTCAATTTTCCATAAGAAGTACTAAACTCATCTTAACATCTAAACACACTTTAAACTCAGTTTAGATGGGCCTCACATAACTCCCTCCACTACTCAACTCACTACTATTCATAAAGAACTTAACTCAGCTCAGCTCAACTCAACATCCAAACGCAACCTAAGAGTTTACGTATCCCGACACAATGGGGGCTAGTTGCTAGGTCTTAAAAAGTTGTTAGAAAGAGTTGAATTTATACACAAATTTTGGAAGTTTATATGCCCACGCGGCTTAATTTATTAATACAGTAGATCGAAAGTTATAAAATCTAATGAATCATATTAAATTATAGTATATAAATTTTTTTGTATAAAATTTCTATGTAGACCAAGTAGTGGACTCTACTATTTTTTAAAAAGAGTGTGCAAGACGTGTATATCCTAAGACTTTATCTAACATTACACTTTTATAAATTGTGAATTTCAAGATCAAGAATAGAAGCTAGCGAAATAGCTAATTAAACGGGTTATACGTTCGGTACTATTTATATATGAAGCATATTTTCTCGTCCAAAAAATTCGTATGTATAAGACATCATTTAAATGTTGAGATGAGATCAGATAAGATTAGAAACTTGTAAATAGTAGTGAAATAGTTTGAATTAAGATGTTTTATAGGATTTTAGAAGAGGAGAGAGAATAAACTAAATTATTTTTTGTGACTTGTTTGAAAATTTAGAAAAGTTATAATGATTAGGTAATTGATTATATGAAAAAACTGAAGATTTGGAATTGAAAAGTATTTATATTTGTGATGTTTGGATGTTGAGATGAGATGAGATGAAACCATGTTACAATCCAAATAGGGCCAAGTGTTTACCAAACTTATTTCATACATTCACTTTTCTGATTTTAAGTCGAGGAAAAAATTCTCAAAAGAGTGATCATATATATTAATTCGTATTAAGTTATTAACCATCTAATTTGAGAGTCCCAGTAGTAACTCTGGTCCCAGGTCCCTAAAAAGTTGCTAGTGGATCTTAAATCACGAATTCAGAGCATTACTATTGGTGTAGCTCAAGTTTTAGGCAAATTTTGAATAAGATGTCACATTTTGCCTGTCCATAATAATTTTAAGGGGGGACGTATGACTAACTCAGGTCCCAGGTCCTAAAAATCTGCTAGTGGGTTTTAAATCACGAATTTCAGAGCATTACCATGTAAAGTTTTAGGCAAATTTTGAATAAAATGTAACATTTTGCCTATCCATATAATCTTATATCCCATATTGAATTAGCCATATTACTAGTTATAATAATAAAATATTATTATTTTTTAAAAATATTAAATTTTTTTATACACACATTATTGTGTATATATATATATTTTTTACTTTTCATAATTTCTAATAATCTACTCATCAAAATACATCAAACCTATCGAGAGAAGAGAGAAGAGATCAGTTTGAGTGTGAGGAAAAGAGATGAGAAAAAATAATATAAATTAATCAATTGGTGAACAGTAATAACCAAAGAATGGAAGAGAAATGGCCAAAATGGATCATAATGAGGCGGCTCATGTTAACAAACCTAGGCTGGGTCAGGCACTCATGTTGCTTGTGTACGAGAAAACTCAAAAAGAATATACATTTATAACTTATCTTTGTGAATAAGTGTCAATAACTATATATATATATACCTTACTTTTTTATCCTATGTGTTGAAGGTTTAAGTACTATGTTATGTAAAGCTGAGAAAGAAGGAAAGATATGTGGGGTGGCTGCTGCAAAGGGGGTACCAAAATCAGTCATCTGTTGTTGTGTTATTTTCAATAAAGCTAATAAGGAGAATTGGAAGGCTATTCAAGATGTATTGGAAAATATGAAAGGGCCTCAGGTAAGGCACTTAACAAGCAAAAGACCTCAATTCTTTTTAGTGCTAATACTCATGGGGAGGCTAAGAGAGAAAGCATGCAAAACGCAGGTGTGATGTTGTGTGGGGACTATGGAAAGTGCCTAGGGCTCCCAACGATGATAGGCAGAGCCAAATTTCAAACTTTTAAGATAATAAAGGAAAGGATTTGGAGGAAAGTACATTGTTGGAAGAATTATTTACTCTCTACAGCTGGAAGAGAAATCACGATTAAAGCAGTGCTACAATCGATACCAACTTACACAATGAATGTCTTCTTGTTACCTAAGAGATTATGTACTAAGATTAATGGTTTGATATCAAGATTTTGGTAGAAGAACAATGATGAAGGAAAGGCTATTCATTGGAGGAAGTGGTCTAAGATGGAAGACAACAAAGTGGATGGTGGGATGGGTTTTAGAGATATTGCGGTGTTTAATAGAGCAATGTTGGCAAAACAAGGTTGGAAATTGCACTTGGATCAAGACTCTTGGTAGCAAAGGTGTTTAAAGAGAAATATTTCAGAAGAACACAGTTTATAGATACAAAACTTGGGTTCAGGCCATCATATATGTGGAGAAGTTTAATGGTAACACAGTCAATTGTGAAGGATGATTTGACATTGAGGGTTGGGAATGGAAAAAAGGTGGCAATTTGGTTTGATAAATGGCTTCTTCAATCTGAAACACATCGAATTAGATCACCTGTTAGGCTACTAGCAGAAAATGCAATGGTGGAAAAATTAATAAATGAGGAAAATCACAACTGGAATGAAGAACTAATAGAAGAAATTTTTAACATAGAAGAAGCAACTCGGATATGGAATATCCCATTAAGCAAGAGAGGAAGGGTAGACAAAGCTTTTGGGGGTATACAAAAGATGGGAGATACACAGTTAGAAGTGCTTATTATGAAGAAAAAAATAAAGGAAAGGTAGCTATGGGGGAAAGCTCAAACTAGCAGATTAAAAAACATATGTGGAAGCTTGTGTGGAACTTGATGTGCCAAGGAAAGTAAAACATTTCATGTGGAAAGCTTTGCAATCAATCTTGCCTACAAAATTGAATCTGTGGAAAAGGAATGTGGTGGAAGATGCAACACGTCCTATCTGTAAAAGAGAGGAGGAATCAATTCAGCATGTCTTGTGGACCTATCCAATGGCCACTAATGTATGGGCTGAGAGATCTAGTGGCTTGCATAAATGGTGCTATGAAGAACTAGATTTTGCTCAACTCTGGCAGAGACCAATGAAGCCATTAGAAAAAGAGAAGTTGGAGAGAGTAGCAGTAATACTTGCAGTATTTGGTTCAGAAGAAATAGATTTGTTTTTAATGAAAAGTTTGATAGTCCAAGTTCGGTAATGAAAAAAGTTGAATTGATGATGGACATGTTTGAAAAAGCAGAAGAAAAACAAGGTGAACATAGAAGAGACATGAGAATAAGTAGGATAAATACATGGTGGTTGCCACCTTCTGAATATTTCATGAAAATTAACTATAATGCCTGAGTTAATAGAGAAGAAAAGAAGATGGGAATCAAGATGGCAGCCAGAAATCATGCAGGAGAAATTCTATTTTCATACTGTGTTGGAAGGAAATTTGTAGGGGAAATTGAAGTTGATGAAACACTAGCATTGTGGAAGGCAATGGAGATAGCTATAGAACTAAATTTGCAAGGAGTTATCTTCGAAGGGGATGCATAGACAATAGCAAAAGTAGTGAATAGCAAAGAGGTTTATCATGGGTAGATAGATCAACAAGTTCTGGACATTAAAGAGGTTCTATCTCATAGGCCATCTTGGTCTGTACAACCCATTTTCAGAGAAGGTAATAATGTAGCACATATGTTGGCAAAGAGAGCTATGCAAAGAAATGAGGAATTTTTTTGGACAAAAGAAATTCCTAGTGAGTTTGTATCTGTTGCAGATAGGGAGAAACCTTGTAATGAGTTGTGCTCAGCAATTTCGTAATGAAAAATGATCATGTGGTATTGTTTAA
The DNA here is from genome assembly GCA_003123785.1 of Pterocarya stenoptera. Taxonomy (NCBI): domain Eukaryota; kingdom Viridiplantae; phylum Streptophyta; class Magnoliopsida; order Fagales; family Juglandaceae; genus Pterocarya; species Pterocarya stenoptera. Next base: position 7,333 of record QEOT01122451.1, on the reverse strand, counting down.
AAAATATATATATACACACACTCCAATGCACGTAGGTACACTCACATTATGAAAAAATCTATCATTCCTCATTTTTGGCACACTCAACACACTGTTAATGTGGGAGCATTTTAATTATTTTAAAACATAATTAATATTTTGATTTTTTTAAAAGTTGAATGAATCTTACAATAAAAATACACCGACTTGTATACTGGAAAAGTTGACCAGCTTGAAAAACGATTCGATTCAACCCGATTCAAACTGAATCGATTTTAGTGAAAATTTTGAATTGTTTACTGAACCGCTTCAATCAACCGATTCAAACTGATTTTAGACCAATTAGAACCAATTCAAAACTGTATTTATTTTTAAGTTGTCTAACAACTGAGTTTTTTCTTTTAATTTATTGTACAAAAATAAGATAAAACTAAACATAATTAACTTTTTCATCATTGTATTCAATAAGAATAGCAAAAAAATTGAAAAATAGAACATGTAGTTGTTTTTTTTTTAGTTGAACAAAAAATTAAGGAGATGCATGAGTATTTTATATTAAATTTATGTTTATGTATAAAATACTACATTTTCCATATGCTTATAACTTAATGGTCTTTATCTTTTTTGTATTTAAGGCAAAAAAATGTCGACAACTAAGATTAAATACATAAATTACATATTTATTGAAACTAGTCAATAATTTATATTTTATATTCTTTTGTACATGATATAAAATGCTTGAATTGCATCAAATATAATTTTAATAGTTTTTATCAATATTAAAATATTCGATTCAAATTTGACAAAAATTGCCCAATTCAATTATGTTGAATTGTCCGATTTATTGAATCAATTCTTACCCGATTTCAATTTTTCAAGCCTCAAGCAAAACTCCTTACTTATTATCAAAGAGTGTAGTGTAGCTATCTTTATTTATTAATAGTCAATTCAAACGCCATTTGTTGAGAAAACATTTTCCTTCTGTGTTATATTTTTCATATATTCAAAATGTACAAGAGGTTACAGGTAAAAGGAATATTCCTCTATCACTAAATTACAAATAGCAGTATGTGTGTGTGTGCTCTTGATCCTGCTATAACAAATGGTTAGTGGAGATGAGTCTGGGCGCAGGTAATGCAGGTGAGGTCCTTGAGTGGTTGTGCATGAGATGGTCCTGCGTTGAGTGGTCCTGCATGTAATGCTTTGTTGGTTGCTTTAAACCTGCACTGTACATAGGTGAGTGTACTGTGGAAGACATTGCATGGCCTACATGATTTGCATGTAGTACCTTAACAGGCCCCCTCAAGTCAAGTGATAGATAGTGCAAGCAAAGACTTGAACAGAGGTGCTGGAACCGTGTAGCAGACAAAGGTTTTGTAAGAACTTCAACCAACTTGTCTTTCTCTGAGATAAAAGTTACTGATAAAGACTTATTGAGAACTCTATTACGCAGAAAGTGGAAGTCAATTTCCACATGTTTTGTGCGTGCATGAAAGAGAGGATTTGAGGAGAGGTAGGTTGCTCCTATGTCGTCACAATAGAGCGTTGGTGCCTCAGTGAGACGAATCCCAAGGTCTCTACATAAATGCTGAACCCAGATGACTTCGACAGTGGCATTGACCATTGCTTTGAATTCTGCTTCTGTTGAGAATCTGGCTATTGTTGGTTGTTTTTTTGAAGATCATGAAATGAGGTTGGATCCTGAAAAGATGCAGTAGGCTCTCGTAGATTTTTTGTCATCTAGGTAGCCTGCCCAATCGACATCGTAGAAAGCTGTTAAGTTCATTGATGAAGATTTTGAGAATAGCAATAAGAGGCTGGGTGTTTGCTTAAGGTATCTAAGGATCCTCTTCACTGCATGCCAGTGTGGAACACAAGGAGAGTGCATGTATTGGCACACTTTGCTCACTGCAAAGGCCAAATCAAGGTGTGTGAAGGATAGGTATTAGAATAAACCAACTGTGCTTTGATAAAGTGTTGGATCTTCAAAGAGGTTGCCGGAATGAAGGTTTAGTTTCTCAGAGGTTACCATGGGAGTCTTGATTGGTTTTGCTATAGACATGTTGGTGCATTGGAGGAGATCTGCTTTGTATTTCTTTTGAGTTAGCAGGAGTCCTTTCTCTGTGTTTTTGGCCTCAATGCCCAAAAAATAGTGAAGCTATCCAAGGTCAGTGATAGGAAATTCAAGACTTAAAGCGTGAACAAGTTCACTTATTAGCCCCATATTCGAACATGTGACAAGAAGGTCATCCACATAGACCAATACTTAGAGAACATTTGTGTCGTGAATTCTAACAAACAAAGAACTATCTGCAGATGATGGTTGAAAACCAAGAGCAATTAACTTGTCACTTAATCTCGAGTACCAAGCCATCGATGACTGCTTTAGTCCATATGTGGCATGCAATGGATACTGAGGGTGGGCAAATCTTGGTGATTGAGATATGAACACAGTTTCTATCAAAAGACCATGAATGAAGGCATTTTGTACATCTTATTGATGCACAAATCAACCTCTAGTGACTGCAAGGGCTAGAACAAGTCTTATGGTTGTAGTTTTAACAACTGGTCTGAAGGTTTGGTCATAATCTAGTCCCGATTGTTAAAGGAAGTCCTTAGCCACTTACCGAGCTTTCCTACGCTCAATACTACCATCTGCAAGTTGTTTTGTGCGAAAGACCCTTAGCCAAGTGTTGTTTCCTAGGAGAGCATTGAATTCCCATATCATTACTTCCCTCCATTCAGGAAACTTCTGTGCAATTGAGAAGCAAGAAGGATTGTTTGGTATTGAAGGCAGGACAAATACATGTGCTCGTGGAGGTGGCCACCTAATGGTTTCTTCTATGAATTGGTCAGGTCGTATAGAATCAGTTTGGGAGCGAGTCAAAAGAGAATGTGAATGCTACTATGCATCTGGTATTGAATTTGGGGTTGAAGATGGTAAGATTGAAGAAGATTAAGGAATTAGGCCAAGCATTGATTATGTTTGAGGGAGAGGAATGATGGCAGGTTGAAGGATTGGGAGATTTACCTGTGTTGGCTCCCTAGTGATTGTGAATTTTGTAAGAATGGAGAAAGGGAAGTGAACCTAATAGTATTTAATATCCTTAGAGATATAAATACGGTGAGATGGAATATGATAGCAACTGGATCCCTTGTGAGCAGGGCTTAAACCTAGGTAGACACATTCAAGTGCTCGATAGTTGAATTTATGGTGATTGAAAGGCCTGGTAAGGGGCCAACAAGCTGATTCGAAAACTCTAAGAGACTTGAAATCAGGCTCAACTTGATGCAGAGTGAGGAAAGGTGAGGAATTATGGAGTGTTGGAGATCGGAGCATGTTTATCAATCTGACTATATGTTGAAATGCAAAAGGCCAGAATTGCAAGGGGACTGAGGCATGTGCAAGTAATGCCAAGCCAGAGTCCACTATGTGTCTATGCTTCCTTTCTATGATTCCATTTTGAGTATGTGCATAAGGACAAGTTATTCAATGTTGAATTCCAAAGTTTGATAAGATTTCTTTGAATGGTCTGAACTCCCCTCCCTAATCTGTTTGAACTTTTTAAATTAAGTATCAACATAAGCATGGAACTTTAGGAATGTAGACAGTGCTTGAGACTTTGCTTGTAAGAAAAAAAATCTATGTGTAGCGAGAGTAGTCATCGACAAAGGATATATAGTATTTGAAACCCTCATTAGATACATAAGGAGAGGGACCCCAAAGATCACTAAAAATAAGAGAGAAATGCTCAGTTGATTTATGGGGTCTTACATGTGCTGGCTGTCTATGTTTAGCCATTGCACATGCATTACAAAAATTTAAAGAAGAAAAATGATCAAAAGGAAGGTCATGCTCGTGAAGAATTGAGTGAACTATCTTTAGAGAGGAGTGACCGAGCCTTGAATGCCAAAGTGGTAGAGAAGTTAGTGAACTTGTATGAGCTTGAGGTGGCGAGGAGAAGGTATATAAACCATTAGTTGTGTTCCCTTGGAGTAGAGTTTTCCCCGTGATGCAATCCTTGACAAAGAAATGATGGGAGAAGAGGAGAAGATGTATAAACCATCAATTGTGTTCCCTTGGAGTAGAGTTTTCCCCGTGATGCAATCCTTAACAAAGAAATG
>QEOT01122450.1:0-28195 GCA_003123785.1 Pterocarya stenoptera | reverse complement strand
ATCATTATCTTGGGGTTGCTGCTTCTTATCTTCAGTTGGATGAAGATGACCCTTATCAGGTGTTTTGGTTGTAGATGTCTCAACATGCCCCTACAGTCCCAAGGGGGAAATTCAAGAACATTGAGACTATCAAGCAAGTGTAAAACAAGCTATAGGAAGCACCTTAGTGAAAGTGTATGCCATCTGGTCTTTTGATGAGATGAATTGAACACTTAGGGACTTTAAGGCAACCAAATCTCTGACAAGTGCACCCCGATTTCGATATGTTTAGTTCTTTCATGGAACAACGAGATTGTAATCAAGTAGGCTGCACCGATATTGTTGCACCACATCATTGGTGGATGTGAAAGGGGCACATCATTGGTGGACTAAATCCAAAAGATTTCTATAGCAGTGTGAGCAATAGCTCGATACTCAAACTTGGTACTCGACCAAGAGACTATTCTTTTCTTCATAGATATCCATGAGACAAGATTCTTTCCAAGAAAGATGTAGTAGCCATTGTTTGATTGCTAGTCATCAAAAGCCCAGTCCACATTGGAGAAAGCTTGTAATGAGAAGATTGAGTTACGCTAGAGTACCAAGTCGCGGTGAATGGTGTTCTTGAGGTACCAAAGTATTCTCTTTACTGCACTCCAATGGTTGGTGGTGGGGCATTAAGAAACTGGCAAATTCTGCCTATAGCAAACATTATGTCCGGTCGAATCAATGAGAGGTACTGCAATAACCCAATGTTGCAATAAATGGTAGGATCAGAGAATGGGTCACTTGAAAGTTGAGACAGGGATGCTGTGGTTCTCATTGGAGAGGAGATAGTCTTTGCTTCATGCATAATGGCTTTCTAGAGGATGTCCATGATGTAGCGTCATTGGGAGAGGAAGAGTCTAGCATAGTTCGAAAGAGCTTTGATGCCCAAAAACAAATGAAATGGTCCCAAATCCTTCAAGGCAAAGCCACATTATAGAAAGCTAATAAGTTGAATAGTAAGTTTTAAGCTTGGTCCGATAGCAACAATATCATTAACATAGAATAAGAGAATAATTTTCGTTAACATAGAATAAGAGAATAATAAGGTCCACACAGTTCTAATAAAATATGGGTGGTTAAAGCTCAAAGGTTTGACCATAAAAACATCTTCATGAAGCACACCGTGTAAGAAAGCATTTTTTACGTTGGCAAATCACCCAGTTTGAAAAGATGGCTTGTTGTCAATAGGACTAAAGGTCTCACCATGATTGACTCCCATGTCACTGATGAAAGTGTTTAGCAATAGAACGGGCCTTGTATCAGTCAATGAAGGCATCCACTTTTCTCTTGATCTAGAAACCAATTTGCAGCCCACAATGCTCATTGAGGGTTTGTTAGGAACAAGAGACCAAGTCCAATTATGTAACAGGGCTATAAATTCCTCATTCATAGCCTTATACTACTCGAGGGTTTTGACTACAGTAAAGAAACAAGTAGGCTCCTAAGCGTAGGGCCCAACTTCAACCAAGTGTTCCCATGGTGGGTGGAACCGAATTATACCCTCAAAGAGGACCGAAAATCTGTATTGGTCCATGTTTGCATGGGATGTCGTAAGGGAGAGGACTGCACTAGACAGGTTAAAATTGGTGTTGGCCCATGAGATTGAATAGGGGAGGCAACATGTGGAGACATAGGTGCTAAGGGAAGTGATTGCTTGACATGTGGCACAGTTTAAGGATGCGTAGGGACAAGTGGTAGAAAGGGATAGACCTGTCTGGAAGTTGGTAAGTGGAAAGTAAGAGTTGAGAGACTTGCAAGATAGACTGAGAGTTATAATAAAGACGTAGGAAGTAGAGTGATAATCGATCTTGTTGGAGTTATACAGATGCTGAGAAAACCAACATGTGTGGCCGAAAACTTTGAGAAAGTGATAATCGGGTTTTTGTTTTTGTTTTGGAAGCGCAACTCAAGAGGAGACTTGTGATTAGTGATTAGTGATTAGTGATTGAAGTTGATTGATCAGGTAAGAGGCCGTCACAAAGGCTTCATCCCAAAAGGATTTATGAACGAAGGCATTAGAAAGGAGAGTAGGCTCGTCTCATCAATATGGTAGTGTCAACGTTGGACGGAGCCATTTTGATGGTGAATGTGGGGCCATGTGATGAGGTGGTAGATTCCATGTTGTTGAGAAAGGTAATCGAATTTCCTGTATTCACGACCCCATTCAGATTGAATACTTTTAGTTTTACGATTAAAGTGACCTTCAACTTGAGAGCTAAATTGACAAAAAAATGTTTAAATTGTTGGCTTTAAAAGACATGGAGAAAAGCCAAATGAATTATGATAACTCATCAATGAAACAAATGTAAAATTTATTTCCACTAACAAACAGGTGAGGGGCAGAGGCCCCATACATCGGTAAAAATGATATCAATAGGATCTTCAAAGACAGAGGGGGACAAAAGAAACGGGAGACAATGATTATTCCCAAGTTGACAAGCACTACATAGTGAACTTGACTTATTTTTTAAAACTGCTAAATTAAACCTAGACACAATTTGATGGATAATACAAAGAGAAGGATGACTGAGCTGGGAATGCCACTATCGATGGAGACTCATTCGCCCAAGAAAGCTGAGGGATGTTGGAATGGGGATGAGAGAGTGGAGAGAGGATTAAAGAACATTATGACTGCTGCCTTTAACAAGGATGGCACCAGAATACTAGTCCTTGGCATAGAAAAATGATGGGCAAAAATCATAAAACACATTATTATCCTTCAAAATTGATAAATAGGTAAGAGATTTTCATGAATAGAGAGAACATGAAGGACACTATGAAGAAAGGAGAGTTTAGAGAAGGAGCATAGGACGACAGAGCAAATGTGGAGTATCTGCAACTATTGCCAACTTGAACCTAGTCCGAACCAGTATAATCATCAGCAGTAAGGTTTCTATTTCCAAGATCAAAGGTGATGTGATTTGTGGCCCCCCTATCAGAGTACCATTTAGAGGTGATGTAGAATCAATTGCCATGTAAGCCTAAGCAAGGGAAGGGGCCGAGGTCTGATAACTTTGGTCAAACCAGTACCAAAAAGAAGGGCTAGAGAGTTTTGATACTCCTATGGGCGAACTACATGGTCTGCTACCTGGACTCATATGTGAATGCCATGTGGCACTAACATGTTAGCCTGTACAATAATTATAGTTGTCGTATTTATTTAAAAAAACACATGAAAAGCGGATTCAGGTTTCCCCCCTCCTCACATTTCCCCTCTTCACGTCTCCCCCTTTTGAAGTTTCAGACCTCCATTAGGTGAGAAGCCCTCTTCACGTTTCATAAATCTATTGTTTTCAATGATTAGAAATGCAAATGCTTTAAGCAAGAAGCCATCTTCCATGATGAAGATAAGATTTATGACATCTCCTCGTAGAACAAATCATGCCGAACTAGATATCTTGGGCTAAGATTCCGGCAAAGGTAGCAATGACTATGGAGTCCCTAGTGCTATCGGCGACTTTTCCAAACCCAACCACCATCTTCCCTCCTTGAATCGACCCCACTGCAAGGTGTCTCTTAAAGGTTTAATCTCCATATTCTCTTTTCATTCAAAGCTTTCACTTTACATTTAAGCATGGACTTAGATTACAATATAATAATATTGGAGGACCTTAAGCTATTACTTGACTATTGCTCTTGAGTTGAGTTGTTGTCTCTCAGCTGGCGAAGTCTATAAAGCGCTTGTGGTGATGAATGGATACATGAAGCCAAATTAGCTCTTGAGAAGAAGTCACATGCGCGGTCATTATTCGCGATGTAGTTAAGGGAGCCAGGGAGTGTGCGCAATCATTTTAGGGGAGGCCGTGGTGCTCATGTTAAAATGAAAACTATTTTTTTCTTTTTAAGTTTGGTTTTTAAGGTGGTCGGAGGACCTAGGGTCTCCGACTAAGGAACTATGTTTTATTGTTTGAGCATAATTGGATGCTCAGTATGTTACTGGAGTGGACAACTGCATGCTTGTAGTAACTTTGTGATGTGGAGACGGGGTGACTTATGGATGTTTTATGATATTGGGCTTGATGTTTTACTGTAATTTGCTTTCATACTTATGCCTCTGGTTATTATTCATGTCCTTTATATTTCCACTTAGGATTTCTTTATACACTTGTATGCTAAGCATATAAGCATTCATGTTTGCACGATTGCAAAAGGTGTGACCCGTACGATTGACATCATGACTCCATGGATTTCAATCAAATCAAAAGTGAGGGCTGAGAAGCATCACATTGTTGTCACATTTGGATAGTGATATGAGATGAGATAAGTTGAAATGGTTTGTGAATAGTAGTGAGATTATTAGTTGAAATTAGATAAGATGAAATGAAATGAGATGAGATGGTTTACCTCTGTATCCAAACGGGCCCTGTGTTTCATTTATAATAGAATAGATTACATGAGGATATCACCCTTGTGAGACACATTAAGATAAATACAATACAAGATAAATACGATGCTACTTTATCAACAGGGTCTTCCTTATCATTATCTTGATCATCTTTATTNGTGTCTCTTAAAGGTTTAATCTCCATATTCTCTTTTCATTCAAAGCTTTCACTTTACATTTAAGCATGGACTTAGATTACAATATAATAATATTGGAGGACCTTAAGCTATTACTTGACTATTGCTCTTGAGTTGAGTTGTTGTCTCTCAGCTGGCGAAGTCTATAAAGCGCTTGTGGTGATGAATGGATACATGAAGCCAAATTAGCTCTTGAGAAGAAGTCACATGCGCGGTCATTATTCGCGATGTAGTTAAGGGAGCCAGGGAGTGTGCGCAATCATTTTAGGGGAGGCCGTGGTGCTCATGTTAAAATGAAAACTATTTTTTTCTTTTTAAGTTTGGTTTTTAAGGTGGTCGGAGGACCTAGGGTCTCCGACTAAGGAACTATGTTTTATTGTTTGAGCATAATTGGATGCTCAGTATGTTACTGGAGTGGACAACTGCATGCTTGTAGTAACTTTGTGATGTGGAGACGGGGTGACTTATGGATGTTTTATGATATTGGGCTTGATGTTTTACTGTAATTTGCTTTCATACTTATGCCTCTGGTTATTATTCATGTCCTTTATATTTCCACTTAGGATTTCTTTATACACTTGTATGCTAAGCATATAAGCATTCATGTTTGCACGATTGCAAAAGGTGTGACCCGTACGATTGACATCATGACTCCATGGATTTCAATCAAATCAAAAGTGAGGGCTGAGAAGCATCACATTGTTGTCACATTTGGATAGTGATATGAGATGAGATAAGTTGAAATGGTTTGTGAATAGTAGTGAGATTATTAGTTGAAATTAGATAAGATGAGATGAAATTAGATGAGATGGTTTACCTCTGTATCCAAACGGGCCCTGTGTTTCATTTATAATAGAATAGATTACATGAGGATATCACCCTTGTGAGACACATTAAGATAAATACAATACAAGATAAATACGATGCTACTTTATCAACAGGGTCTTCCTTATCATTATCTTGATCATCTTTATTAGTATCTTGGCTTTGATGCTTCTTATCTTCAGTTGCATGGGGATGAGCCTTATTAGGTGTTTTAGTTGGAGATGTCTCAACAACTATTACACCACTATTACAGGACCACTGTGTTCATTGTCTATTGATCTTCAATACATATCTAGAAGCACCGTCAAAACACCAACATGTGAAACTCATGCACCGCCTAAGCTAATGTTTATTTGGGCCTATAAATGCATGGCACACGCATGGTAAGGATTGACTTCCCAAATCAAATCTTTCATATGATCTACCTCTTCTTGTACCATTTCTACTAGCACGTGCGTCTCATGCATCGGCACTGCCTCGAATTATTTCCTTGGTGAACTACCATAGATCTAGGTTCTCGGTTCTTTGATCCTAAATATTCAACTATATTATACTTTTCCCCCCTTAATTAAAGTTCAAAAGGAAATGTACATGGAGAGCTCTATTGATAACACTGAAATATCTGACTAAATGTCCCTTTTCTAGATAGTAGATACGGTCCCAAGCTACAAATGCATTGTTCACTAGTTTGGCTACATGCAAACCTCTTCTAACTATGAAAGGAAGAAGGGACTAGATTTGCTGCATTTTTTCTATCTATCAACGAGTCTTGTAATAAATATTTAGTTGAATTCGAGTCATTTGATTTTTAATTTAATGCTATCTCAATTAGAAAAAGAAATAAGACTTTAATTATAACTTATGTTGCTTTAACGTGGAAAGAAAAGAAATACCTTTCCAACAGAAACAGTCATGGTAGGAAGGTATGACACGTACGACCAGCAATCCCAAAGTAAAAGATGAAGAAAATGACAAGGTTTCTCATTATTTGGTGTAATAATTATAGGAAGGCGAGCCAAAGCCTTCACATTTCTTTGGGGTTGACTGGCTGGGCTACCTTCTAACACTTGGCTTTAGAATTTAGATTGCTACTTGTGTCCTCAAAAGCAGTCACGTTTGCCTGAGAAAACAGAGACCAAGGTCCCAGCCCTCATTCCCACTTGGATTTTCTGTCTCCTTTCTTTAATTTAATTACTTACCAAAGCTTAAATCGTTACAAAAGTTGGCAAAGTAGAACCCTTAACTGTGAAAATCAGTTAATTCTTTGAGGACATTTCTTAAATGATTCTAAACTGTATTATCCCTCCATGTTCTAATAGATATCAAAATTAGCCACCTCTTTTATTTTTATAGATAAGATGAGATGAGTTGAGATTAAAGTTAAAAATTTGAATAAAATATTGTTAGTGTAAGAAACAGGGTTCTAGAAGATGTCAAAGACAAGATAAAGATTGCACCACCTGAGAATTAGACTTCTAGTGATATACAATCCGTAGCTGACTCAAGTACTGAGAGAGATATAGATAACAACAATGTAAACAAACTGATAAGTTTTGGGTGATTATATTGCACTCAACTATATATGTACACTACAGCAGCTATATATATAAAGTTATAATATATTTTTTTAATATTAGTTTTGTTTTGGGATTTAAAAAAATTGAATTTTTTATTTTATTTTATGTAGAAATTTGAAAAAGTTATAATGATGAGATGATATGAGAAGAGTTAAGAAGAACTGTAAAAACAAACTAGGCAAATATTGTCGTTGTCCTTACATTAGTATTTCCGTTCTGAGAGTGATGCAGATCCACCCTCCCATCCTCAGAAGGGATTGCTTGATTCACCCTCCCATCCGCCCTCTCACACCCCATCGGGCATTGGAATGATGGGTTTACCTTTGTAATGAATTCGGTTACAAATGATGATTATGTGTAAATATAACTTTTTAAAATTTTGTTATAAATAATTCTATTTGAAGGCATTTATATATTATATATCATTTACGCGGTGTAATTTTATTTAAAAGATAAATTTTAAAATTTAAATTTGAAAGATCAAATTATGTTAAGAATTTGACATATTAAGACTAGTATGAAAAATCAATTTTCTTGCACATGATTGACTCAAATTCCTCTTAATTAGAAGATAGGACCATTAAAATCTCTTGCTTTCACATTCAACTGCTACAAATGACCCATGAAAATTCAATCGTATTGCAAGTTTCTGGCTATGGCAACAATTAGAATGAAAAATTGAATTACTGCGACTTGGCATGAGTGCTAGTCTACGGACTATATATAGCTAAATACATCAAGCAACGTCTAAAGCCACTTTTCTGTCTTTGGTTAATTATAAAATCATTCCCAAATGAGGCAATCTGTTGCTCAGCCTGCAAAGGAGAGCCAGGCCAGAGAGCGCATTTGAGAGAGAGAGAGAGAGAGGGGGGGTTGCACGCGACGGGGTGAGAGGAGGGAGAAAGAGAGAGAGCAGAGGGGGAAGAGATAAAAAAAAATGTAGGGAATCAACTGCATGTGGATGTAAATGAGGGTTTAATGCACGTCCTACGTGGATGAGTTTTATTGGCTAGTGTTAAATTGGAATTTTCACCTTACCGGCTGGGAACTTTTTTTTTTTTTATAAATTTATTTTTTGAATATGTAAAGTTTTACAATTTCATACCCCATCTATCTTTTATTAATTTGTTTAACGTCAAAACTGTCACATGGCAACCAATCAAAAAGCAACACATGAGGTACAAATATTGCATCGGCATCTTTAATAACTATAGTCTTACTTTAAAGAGAATTCCTTAGCATCGGTCCGGTTGATTTTGGCCAAATCACAGCATGCCAATCACATAGTTACACGTATTTCCACTACATTTATCCTAAACTAGCAAACATCAAAAAAACAAACAAAATCTTCTTCACAATTTCAGTGTATTTCCCCTAGCCCCCCCCCCCCCCCTCTTCATTGAATCTCATCACATAGGAACTCCCCACGAGTCACACCCCCTTCATCGAAGCTCAACCCGATGGAAATCCCCACAAATTGGCGTCGACCCCCTTCAGAACCCCTCTTCGTCGAAGCTCATAATAGAAAATTACGAAAATTGTATAGTAAGGGTAGGAACCCACACGAAAAATAAATGAAGGAAAAATAATTTGTTAAGAAAACTCCATCAACTAGAATCGAATTGGCAACGACTTTCCGGTCAAGAAACTCCGCCAACGCACGGTTGAATGTTCCATTAGCACGGCGAAGGAGATTGTAAGCTAGCTTGAAATTTGAGATTAGAACCCATGTATTAAGTGGCACAATCCTCTACAAAAATATCACAATAAATAATAATAATAATAATAAGATATTAAGAACTGGTACTAACAAATTATAGGATGCAAAATCTCTAAGACCCAATTGATCCTATGCATACGACAAACTCCAACATGCCCATAACAGAAAATTACGAAAATTGTAAGGCAAGGATATGAACCCACACCAAAGAGGTATTTCTAGCTAAATGTCAAAAACTGCGAAACCGAGTAAAGATTTCCAGCTCTACACCTTATTAAAGGTGAATTTCTCAAACTTCGGATTACCAGAACAAGAAACCAAAACCCCACTTCAAAGGAATGAAAGGAAGAAAGGAATTCGACCAGTCATTATCTATACTATCGTATCGACTCATTATATCGACCATGTATAAACCATTACAGATATGGGCAACACTCTAAAAGAAAGAGCATAAGTGTCACTTTGGACAACTCAAATCATTAAAATAAAAGACAAAAATAAAACTTTGGCCTCCAAATGAGACTCCAATTTCCTGAAGCCAAAAATTCCGAATCCAGCACCAACATGGAAAAATATATAATCCAAATAAAACCATCGTCCAAATGATCATCGTATAAACTTCAAACTCCAAAATAACAACAGATTACGTGAAAAAAAAAATAAGTAGACAAGATCGGAAAGTAGAGGAAAAGATACCAAACTGAATACCTTGGATTTATTTAGGTTGACTTCATTACTACCAGCCATGACTTACTCTCCCCCGTCCGCACCACCGAAGATTCAAATCCAGACCCGCACTTAAAACTCCACGAGCCCTTTATTGCTCATAATAGAACAAAGCTCTCAGAAGAACCAAATGCCCAAAGAAGGCTATATCTCTCAATCTCACCGTCTTGATGGCTTTGGACCTTCTTATCTATGGCGAGGAAGAGAAGGGCGGTGCGATTTACAGAGGGGCATTTTCTGAGCTTGTCGGCGTTGGCATCGGCGTCAGACTTAGGGTGGTGCAAATGAGAAAGGGGCTAGCAACACATACGACCTTGATTCTTTGTGGTGGAGTGTATTTCGCTTATAGTGTTTTTTCTTACGTGGCTTAAATTGAATGGAGAGTTATTTTTATAGGATTTACAGCCTGACTGTTGGGAAGCAGTTCTGTTTATAAAAAAGTAACAAATCATACACTAATGTTGAATTCATTTTTTTTTTTTGGTTGAAAGGTGTCCTAAATTGATCCATTCTTTTCAGTTAATAATATTCATGAATCTATGAATTATATCATTGTAGTTATTTTTGTATTTTTGTTAAATGAGAAGTTATATCTTCAAAATTTTTTATGAAAATAAACTCATAAATTGATATGGTTTCACGTGATTCATTAGATATACTTTATAATAAAAAAAATTTATAATTTGACGTATCACATCAAATTATGTCAGTTTGCAAGTTTAGTTTTATAAAATTGGTGTGGCTAATATTATATATATACTATTAAAAGTTACATAATCTACGTGAAATGCATACACGTCCTACTAAAGGAGGTTAATGCATTTTTTCCTGGAAAAAGGAAGGAAAAATGTATTGACATTTTTCTTTGAAGTAGGATTAGAAAGGAAGAAACACATGCACACTTAATTATTCAATATTATAGAAACTAAAACAGAAATTATAAATTAGTGGGAAAGAAATCAAGCCAGGAACAGTGGGGGGTAAAAGTGGGGTCGCTGCAAAGAGAAAAATCCTGCTGGAAATGAAGGAGCAAAGGAAGAAACAAAGAGAAAAAGAGGTGAAGAATTGGAATTTCCGGGTCCCCATGCTGAAAAAGTGTTTTGCAAATGTCTGTCATATCTGCCCAGTTCCAGGCTTTGTGGGATTCCCCTCCACCTGTAAACATCCAAGCATGTCATCTTCGCAAACCTTGCACAAATTTTGAGGGATGCAGAGTAGCATCAAAAGTCTGCACTCAACCAAAGGCAATGCGACTGGAGGACTTTTTTTTAATATTCATGATGACGTGGCATGCTGAGTGCTCATTTTGTTTTTTTGAAAAGAGTTCTGATATAATGCTAATCAGATTATTATGACGTGATTTATACAATGAAAAGTGATATTTATTATCATAAAATATATAAATATTATGTATTTATTATTAAATAAATAAATAAAAATGAGATTTATGTAAAAAATTAATTTTTTAATAATAAATTTTATTTGATTTAAAAAAAAAATACGTGACATTTATAGAATTTATAATTATATCTCATATTATTTTTCAAAACTAACAAGAGTACTGCTAGAGGGATCATTTTGAAACTTGACCATAATTATAGGTTTTAATTTTAAACTTTTAAAACCAGAGGTAGCAACTTTAAAAAAGTATAAACCCAAAGCCTAAGTAGGATTTTTTTTTTTTTAAATTTATTTAATGGGTATCCTTATAAAGTAGATTGATTGAGTTTATCTATTTGGATATAAGCATAAAGTTGGACCTCAATGGTTAATTAGTGGCCCATTGATAAAGATTTAAATGCTTATAAAAATTTACTTAAATAAATATCGTGCGCTGTAATGTATGGTGGGGAATACGTACTCGCTATATAAAGAGTATTATGGCCAATATTATTTTATTGTGCTCTCTTATACGAGTAGAAGCGTGAAATGAATAGAATTATAAAAACTCTATGTGCATTTATTTTTGTCTATTTTTTGTACATTCTGTTAATGTAATTTGTTACGTCACTTTATTTTAATATAAAATAACTGTTTTCGTCCATCATATCAATAAAATACACAAAGATGACTATATATAACAGAACTCAAAACTATTACCTTGTTTTAAGAACTTTGATGTGTCTCCCATGTATCATATATTTATTTACTTTATTATGGATTGTATCTCTTTAATGATACAAGTGTTGCATCCCTTGATGATGTGGCAACACTATTATGAATAAAAAGATAAATGCTTTAATCACAAAAAAATTTTACAAATATAAATTTACAAACTGACGTAGTATGATAAGTTATAAATTTACTTTTATTGTAAAGTAGATCTAACTTATTATATGAAGTCATGATGTGAATTTATTTTCGTAAAATCTTTTTATAACGTCCATAGCACTTCTCGGATATAAATAAAAATGATTCCTAACCTAACATAAATTACAAGTCCATGTGCTCCGACTATATTTAAAGCTAACGAGGTTGGATAGATTAGAAGATTCATTTCGAAATTTAAGTGAGTTCTTCTATTCAATAATTTCAATCTATATTTGGACAAATGTGACTGAAGATGCATACTCTTTTCACATTTTCATTGCACATTGATGTTTAGATTTACAAAAACACATAAAATTCAAGCACACAAATCCCTTAAAATAGCAAGATGGACTATGAAGTCCTTTAAAGAAGGACGTCAACAAGGCAAGAAGGAGAAAGCCCGAATTGTTTGCGAAGAGAAGTAAAAGGTTTTATGACAACATCATAGAATGAAGGAAGAAGGAACACTAGAATATCATGTTACAAATATTTCCTACTAAAGATCATCAGCCAATCATTATATATATCTCATTTTTCTGACTCCAAAACTTGCATCTGGTAAATTACCATCTTTAGAAGTCAATTTTTCTAGAGCATTGCTATGCATCATCCTACACACCACACACCAATGTGTTTTTTATTTTTTTAAAAAATTTTTCAATTTTTTTTTTTATTTTACTCTTCTTGAAACATTTATATTTTTTTATTCATCATCCATATAATACACATTTAATAAGAGAAACAAATAAAAAAAGTTATGGTGTGTGGTGTGTAGGATGATGCAAAGATTAATTCATTTTTCTAACCCATCTCGACTGTCTTGGATAAGAACTTTTTGACCATTAGCTCTCTATTTAAAAATATATATATTTATAACGAGTTATTTATAATTAGAATAACTATTTATGATGAGAATATGACTATTTTAAAAAGAAATAATCATTTTAATAAAAATTACTAGCTACTTTTCTTGTAAGGATGTACTCATCATTTATTTAGCAATCCCGATCTAATATATATAAATATACATATATATATATATATATATATATATATATATATATCTCGATGCCCATGTAAATGGACAGGGACATTTTTCTGTACGTTTACAGGGCATCTTATGTGTATCTTTTTTAATGGATCATATATGTATACCGGATCCCATTTGTGTCATCTTCCTCTATTTATTATGTTTTGCTGATTTTTACGGAAGTTGGACCACAAACCCATGAATGCTTAATGACCCACAACCAAGCAGAGACTTGGTACAACATGCATGATGCGGGAAGGAGATGGTCATGGCTCATGATCGAGAGATTGTAGTTGGCCACAATATATGAATCCATAGCTTCTTCTTTTTTTTTTTTCTCATATATATATAAATATATATGTATATATATATATATTAAAGAGTTACAACATACAAAAGTCAAAAGGATGAAAGGTCTAGACAATCATCCCAAACTAACTAATACAACACAATTAAAAAAAAAAAGAAAAAAAAAGAAAGAGGAATATGGAATCAATGACTTACTTTCCACTCATTTCTCATTAGAGGAAGCCGCTTGAAGCAGTTTTGTTGTAATTCAAAAATTGAACTGTGATACTAATACCAAAAGCCAGAGTAGATGATTTTGTACTGCACTTTGTTGGTTCAATTTGGTTGAAGGAAGCTTTCACTTCCTCTTCCTCATGATCCTTGGTTAGGAGAAGTAGTCACTACAGCAAAAACGGTGTTTTCTGATTAATTTATCGCGACTAAAAGACTATTCGCAATCAATTTTGATTGTGAATAATCTTTTAGTCTTGATAAATTTATCAGAAAAGACCGTTTTTATTGTAGTGAGTAACATAAAAAAATAGCAATCAATAGATGGTTCGATATGCCGGCGAACAACTATCAGTGGCTATGAAGTCGCATGTGGATCACATGACGCTGTTGGAAACTAGAGAAAGTTGATTGGATCTGCAAGATTTATATTCATTGTTCCTAATATTGTTGCTGCACATGACAATAGAAAGCACACCATGGCGCGGCGACGTGTGGATTCCACACAAAGCTTAGGCCATGAGTTAGACACATCCGCCACTCATATGGACGATATTCTTCCAAAAGTTGAAAGATTGGACGCTGAGGAATTTTATAGCACTATGCGTGGCGATCATAGGTGCCCCGAAGGCGATATATACGGGCATGTCTATTTTTGGGAGCAAATGAAAATTGTATTGCTGTATAGTGAAGTCCACGTACGTGGCAGTTTATAAGTGAATAAGGTAAAAATCACGTACAAAAATAAAGGATTGTACAAGCACAAATATAAAAGTGCCATTATTCAACTTGTATATTGAATTCCATGTGGCAATTTACTAGAGGACAAGGTACAAGTGATGTACAAAAGGGATGGGGTAATCATAATTTCCTGATGCATTATTGTAAACAAGAGTGTATTTTCAAGTTGTTTCAAAGAAAATCCTTAGGTTATATTATAGGAAAATGATAGAATTATTACCCTCCTATTATTTATTTATTTATTTTTTTTTAATTTTTTATTTTACTTAATGGTTAAGAAAGTGACTATTAATAAAATTATATATTTTTTTAATTTTTTTCTTCTTGATTTAGGATGTTAAAAAAATACTTAAAAGAAAATAATAAAATAATAAATACACTATAAATAATAAATGGGTAATAAAAAGGCAGTAACCATTTCACTACCCTATATTCCACATCCTCTTCTGTGGTGTATATATAACTATAACAGGAATGTTTTTGTTATTTCAAAAGTAATTATTTTGATAATTTGTGATTAAAATGAATTTTTTGTAACCAAAGATCTCGTCTAAAAAAGACATTTATGACGTTGTAGTGTATTTTATTTACCGATAATTGGGACAAATTGGGAGATGAGAGGTTAGAACTCAATAAATCTTCAAAGCAGCCACTGTTTCGCTGTATCTGGGCCGGTGCGTTTCGTTGAGTGAGTTGAGAGTGACTAACGTAGACAAATGAGAGAGAGAGAGAGAGAGAGAGAGAGAGAGAGAGATCCGAGGAGGGAGAGAGAGAGGGATGGATGAGGTCTGGTGCATTTTGCATATAATAATAATAATAATAATAATAAAAAGGATTGCCACATAGAGTGTGCCATTTAAAATGTGCAAAATTACACACCGCTACAGTGGTTGATCCCTATCAAAGCTCGGTTAGAACTCCCTACCTACAAATAATCTAACATGTAGTCATTCGAATTATCAAGAAATTATTTTACTCTTATAACTCGTTTGGTTCTTTAATTGCACTCAGTTTAGCTGAGTTCGGTTCAGATTTAAACATTTTCTAATATCCAAACACTCAACTCTCAAATCACTAAACTCATTTCAACTCAACACCTCTTTACACGTGGGATCCATAACCTTTTTCAACTTCCCATAAATACATCTGAATTTATATTAACATCTAAACACATCTAAACTCATCTTAAGTGGGCTCCATAAAACTCATTCTACTATCTCAACTCACTATTATTTATAGAGAACTCAACTCAGCTCAACATCCAAACGCAGCCTAATCACAAAAACTTCTAAATTAAGCACTCACTACATAGAGATAATTTGGATATGTAAGATTCATGGCATCCTTCATATTATCTACATGGTTTATGTTTTGGTTAAAGCACATTTTATTTCTTTCAATTTTAATTTTACTGTCAAATTCTCTCTGATTGTTCAAGTTTGGTCATTGAAGTTTTATACTTGCTGTTAATGCCTTCATTTTATCTGTATTAAACTCCCATTAGATATCATATAACAATGGAGTGAAATTGAAATTGCTTCTTAAAAATAATAGAAAAGAATAATAATAGCTTGGCAAAAATTGGGAAAATTTACTTTATTTTTATTTTTATTTTTACTCATTTTTCAGTACTAGGTTACATTTGTTTCGATGTAAAAATGAGAAAAACAAGAAAGCATGTTCAAAATATTTGCGAAGCAAATAATTTATTTTTCATTGTTTGGTGGAGGCTAAGAAAAATTTTCAAAAATAATTTTAGACATTTAATTCTTACTAGTAATATTTAATAGGATAAAACCAACCAAAATAATTTATTTTTCATGTGCAAGCCAACTAATGTTTAATAGGAATAAAATTAACAAATTTTGACAAAAGGGTTGCAACAAAAACAATCCAATCTTAAAAGATTATTCATCTAAACTTTAAAATTGATAAATAAATAAAAAAAATCCAAACTTGAAGCCATAATTCATTTTATAAATTATTCAGCTAGTCGAATAGAGACAATTATCATTGGTTGCTTGAGGCTTGTTTAGATAGTAAAAGTGTTTATCTTATTTCTTTTCATCTTAACTCATCTCATTTTATAATTTTCTCAAGTTCTAATACAAAATATAATAAACAATTTAAAATTTTCAAGTTCTAAAATAATAATAATATTTAAAAATAATATTTTATTCAGCTTTCAATTTTTATCTCAATTTATCTTAACTCAGCATCGAGACATCAATCTTATGATGTAGCTCAAAGAAAGTAAATAGAATGAAGAAATCATAAAGAAAAAATATATTCATCATCTATTTTTTCATCATTTCATGATATGACATTATATAATAGGTTCACAAATGAAATATAATAAGTAGTCTCTAATCATCTAATGCCACATCATAGGATGATGAGAGAATGATAAGGAAAAAAAATGGTGATTAGAATTACTCAACCAGAAATGTCTACTACATTTCATGCAGCTGCTTACAGCTACCTATTTGTTTTTAGAGTCAATTGCAGTGGACCCATGTGTTGTACTTCTTCTCTTTCTACATTGTATCTTGTAATTTTTTTATAATAACGTATCACTTTCCATTTATTAAAGAGGACATATAAAGTTGACTTAAAAAATAAGCTAATTACAATCGTTGGTAGTATCCCAGTACATTTTCGTGACTAACATAGTCTAGTCCAGACGACAAATCTCTAAAAATCTAAGTCTAAGAGATAGCCCAACTCTGTCTAAGAGAGAGTTCTCAGTAACCAAATAAACTAAACTCCATACCCGACTAATCGGAGTATGGAGAACCAACCCCATCATCACCGCCTAAGAGGAAGGGGGAGAACTACCTTCGGACTAATGTCTAAAGGCACTACGTTTTTGGGGTTTTTTTTTTTTTTTCTTGAAAATAAATACAGAACATAAATACACTACATTGTATTTATGAGCTAATTTCTTTCACAATTCTAAATAACATGGTCTTAAAAGTTTTATAATAATTTTTTCTATCATAACATATTTGAATTTTCAACGATTGCTCCCTTATATGGCAAAACAGCTCAATTAAAAAACAAGCAATGTCAGTTAAAAGGTTCATATAAAATTAAGGTATTGCCAAATACCTCTTATCCTTTCTCCCTCAAAACATCCTAACCAATTTCTTTTTTTAGTCAATCCAAGAAGTCTCAATTTCCCTTTAAGGCTTGGAAGTTTTTTTTTTTAAATTAATATTTTGTCATAGTTTTTCAATTTACCACAATTGGACTACCTCTTATTTGTATTTATGTCACCAATGGAACCAATAAAGACTAATTGCTGCACAAAGTGATGCGTATGATGTCCATCAGACGAGTTGTCGGATTTCATGTTGCATGATGAGGTAGGTGGAAAGGTGTCAATCGAATCGTCGAGTAGGCCAAGCGTCCAGGAAAATGAACTATGCATGATACGGAAATAGACACGTGTTGAGGGAAATATGCAACAGATTTGGAAAGGGTAAAGCTCAAAAAAGAGAGTTTATGTTTACACATATGTGGCGATAATTTGCATGGTAATTGTTGCGTGCAAAAATATATCATTTGTGAGGAAAGACTAGCTGGTAGACAATGGTGAAGCCACAAAGGATTTACATGACCAAATGTGACTAAAAGATAAAACTACATGAAATGCACTGTACGGGCCCAGACATAAAGCCTAGAAAGACATCATGTTTAGGATGAAAACTCAACCAAGTGTATCCCTATAAGATCAGGATACATAGGATAAGTCCGAGAAAGATACCTGTGCCAAAAAGACACTGTCAATGGTAGAATCATGCTCAGGAAGATAACATACCATATTGAGCATGAAGAATCATGTCCCCGAGGGATCATGCCGTAGTAGAACACCTCAACCGTATAAATAGCAAACCGTTATCGAGACAATTACTTATTATTTTTCTTTACCAAGAGAAGTAGATTCCTCACTAACTTAACCATCGGAGGCAACCCCCACCGAGTTCCCAGAGGCTTTTGTTATGGTTACATGTTGGTTGAGGGCATTGTTGGCATAAATAGAAATTGCATCAACAGTTTGACATAATCTTGGGGATTCCCATAATATATTGATTGATTTATTGGTAAGGCGAGGTCCAGATGCCTCCTACCACACGCTCTCACACAATTCGTGACCAAGAAGCAACTACGATGGACAAACAATTGAACAATGGAGTGGATAGGATGTTTGTAAAGATAGAGGAAAGGTTGTAGAGAATGATGCTGAAGATTGAGGCTTTGCAAATGGGGAACAAGGCCCTAAAATGAAAACATGAGAGATCTGAAGGAGGTGGAGGTCAAGATTAGGAAAATCAACAGGATGTGTAGTCCAAAAGCGAAGGAGAGCCAACCCAAAGCGACTAGGAAGAGAAGAAGAGGATGCAAGATGGCCTACGGGACGTTATGGAAAAATACAAGGAGATGACAAAAATAAGGTTCTCCTTCGACTTGGCATCGATGAATTACCATTCTCTTTCTTTCTTCAATCGTGCCATCGTCAGTCTACTGCTCAATAGCACAAACCTACCATATAGTGGGGGAGATCAAGGCGATTTTTCTTTTGCCGAAGTTTAAAGTCCTACAAATAAACCATTACAATAGGTCCAAGGACCCAGTAGATAACTTGGAGAACTTCATAATCCATGTGACCTTACACGAGTTCTAAGGAGAGATCACGTGCTAAGCTTTCCCGTTAACCCTTAAAACAGTGGTCAGAGGGTGGCTCAAAAATTTGTAGGCAGGTTGGATCACCAACTTCGAGGAACTTTGTAGGCAACTCCTCACGTAACTTATGGCAAGCAAGAGGAGACAACTAGTTGCCTATCTCCTCACAGTGAAACAGTAGTAGGATGAAAGCCCGAAGGGTATCTTGCCCAGTTCAACAAAAAGCATCTGACAATAGATGATCAAGATAAGAAGATAATTCTGGCAGCACTTTTAGTAAGGGTATGGTCCATAAGCCCTTTCTTGACGGAGTTGGCAAGGTAGACACCAACATGGCAGGACAAATGACTGTCAGTGCGTAAGACAGAATGAAGGCATTGACTAATCTATAAAAAGTGGAGGTGGAAAATGTGGATAAAAAGGCAAACCAAGTGGGCAAAGGCAGTAAAGGGAGAGCAAATGAGGAAAGAGGCTCTTGCACAATCCACCGGAGTTCTAGAAGAGCTTATTTGAGCATGAACATGCAGGGGTGATGAACCACAAGCATGCAAGGGTAATAGTAAAGCACTCTAACATGCGCGAATCTGATATTGAGCTTAAACGCTTAAAATTCTTGCAATCTCAAGTATAGGATAATGGTGATGTGGGAGAAAGCTGAGTTAGAGCGCCTCGCACAGACTTTCCATATACCAACGACTGGTGAACCACATGTTCAAGAAACAAATGGGACGTAACATGGAAGTGGGCATAGAAGACTTGCTGGTCACAAGCAAGGAGGTGGGCCATCACATAACAAATCTAAGAGAATCCTTCACTCTAAAAGAATCCTTCACTATATTATGAAAGTACAACGTGAAGCTCGACCCAGCCAAACACACATTCAACATAGGTTTAGGAAAGTTCCTAGGCTTCATGGTGTTAGATCACCTTGGATATTCACCAACAAAGACCACTCCAAAGCCAAAGCATGCTGAAGGTCTTATACCTAAACCTTTAACTTGATGATCTTAGCATCCAACACAGGCAAGTGGCCACCCAATCGAGAATAAGCTTCTACCCATCGTTTCTTCTCCATGAATTAGAGAGAAGATTGCATCGATTCCTCTAGGCTAGACTGGGTTCGGGCGACCTATTGAGTTAGGGAAGATAGAACTTACAAGGAACTGCCAATGATAGTTATAACAAGTAAAGGAAAAATTACAACAAGTGAGTAACAGAGTTGCATACATTGGCAAGAAACTTGCCAAGTTTCTTGGCTATCCTAGTGACAAATGGGTCAGAAGACTCGCCCACTTTTGGAAACAAATGAAGTGGGTGGAACCTAGGTGGAGTTGGAATGCTCTGGACAAGGCGCGGACGCCTAAAGAGCTGCCTTAGGAGAAGAAGGTAGATGTTCCTCTACTTGGTGACAATACGACAGGTCAAGACTCCATATTGTCCGCAGAAGTGGCATCACCCTCACCAACCCTTGGGGTGTTGCCTGAGCTAATAGCAACAGCAACCACAGGTACATCCTACTCAAAGGCAATGCCGAACGTGGGTGCATCCTCTAGGGAATCACAACCCCCACATATATTTCACCAATAGCATAAGTAACATCCTCGACAGGAGTTACAACTCCTTCCAGGCGGGTAGGCATATCAATGACAGTTTCAACACTCTCCACTGCATCCTAAGGAATACTAAAGATGCACCTTTCGTTGCCAACCTCTCATACTCCAACAGAGGTATTGGAAACCAAAGATGAAAAGGACAACAACTCAAATGTCTTGAGCAACGCATCAGGGAAAGAGCTTGGAAAGATGTCAAAAATCATGTCGAAAAAGTTGGGATCCAACAACGAGTATATTGGGCCCCTTGATCGATCACATTCGTGAGGCAATCTTCATGCAATGGACATGGCTGTCAATCTCTTAAAACAAAGGTAATCAAGAGGTATGGGAATGCTATGTGGCTCCCTCGGGGCAAGTTGGGTCGCGTGGTTGATCACCCTTCATGCAAGGCCTTTATCCCTTAGGGTCAAAGGGAGTAAGGGCGGCTTTCTTGTGCTGGTGGGTGGGCCTTGGATTTGTTGAGCCTAGGACTTAATGGCCCACAACACACGATTGGTCATGCATGACCAAGAAGTGGTCAATGTTCTCCTGGGTAAGGGCAACCTTCGAACTAACAGAATCCAGGTTCTCCTTAACCCATGTGTAGATGAGATCTAGATGGGCCATCTCCCCCTAGTGGGAGTCACCTCAAAGCTGTGGTCATCTAGGACAAAACTCCAAGAGGTCCTAATGGGAAGTTCGCGGCGGACCGCCTCGTCAGGAAGAAATTCCCAACCAACTCCAGAATCAAAAAATAATTTATGATCCTAGTTTTTGACATGGGAGTAGCTGGACTTGAGATAAATGACCCGATAACTGATTCGAACAGAAATTACATTGGTTCCCATCATGCCTGCTCATGCCATGAGCGTGGAAAAACTCATGTGTGGTAACGTCAGGGTTCCCTTCCCTTGCTGCTTATAGGGCTTGCCTCTATCCAATGCAACAAGACAAGAAGATCCTCCAAATGTTGGGCAAGTTTGAGAAAGAGTCATACCCAAATAGTCCAAAATGTCATGAACTGGGCAACAGAAGGTGAGTCTCAGGCTCATCGAGAACAAGCCTGATATAGAGCTCAACATGTTTGAAAATCCCCACTTAGTTGGCAATGCCGCTACATGAGTTAGGAAGGCTCAACCTCATTGAATCAAGAATGTCATACCATTTCCTCATGGAGTCCAGTTCTACCTGGGTGGCGGTAGGTGTCCATCGGATCCAAAAGTAAGAGGGCAAGAGGAGTCGACTCCGCAAGAGTCGTTCTATGAGTGGCGCAGACAAGAAGAAAGGAGAGCATTTCGGGAAGAGTTTTTGGGAGCCATCAAGATAGAGTGCATGAAGCTTGAACATGATGGAAGATAAGAAATGGCGAGGGATAGTCAAATGCAGAGAGAATGAGAGCAGTGAGAAGAACTTGGAGCAAAAAGAGAAAAGTGAGGGAACAAGAAGAAGAGAGACGTTATGAGAAGATGAAACGACATGAGAAAGCAAGTGTTGAGCCAAGAAGATGGCACCATGTGTCGAAATGAGAAAAAGCACACCGGACAAAACCCCACATTTTGCACTACACAAAGAGGCAGGCATGATATCTGTTAGACAACGTCAAATTTCACAAACCGTTGAGCAGGCAAAACGTCTTGGGAAATGAACTGTGCACAATGCAGAAAGGGACACATGTCCAAGGAAATTGATTTGAAATGGTAAAGTCTAAAAAAGAAAATTCAAGCTGACACACATGTGGCGAGAATTTGCAAGGTAACTATTGGGTACAAATATATGTATATATATATTTCACGAGGAAATGTTACTTGGTAGACAATGGCGAAGCCATGAGGGATTCACGTGACCAAAGCCGACTAAAGAATAAAATTGCACGAAATGCACCGTATGGGCCTAGAGATAAAGCCCATAAAGTCATCATGTTTAACATGGAAACTCAACCGACCTTATCCCTATAAGATCAGGATCCACTGGATAAGTCGGAGCAAGACACCTGTCCTGAAGGACACAATCAACGACAGAATCATGCTCAGGAAAGTAACATACCATACTTAGCACCTNCCTCACAATTTTCCATTAATCTTTTGGCTAAGCTTGGCTCAGATTATGAATCTATTGTCATCTCCATTACCACATGCCCAGACCCCTTATCATCTCATTTAGTTTCTTCCTCAATCATGAATCTCGGTTAGCTCAT
Organism: Pterocarya stenoptera; assembly: GCA_003123785.1. Taxonomy (NCBI): domain Eukaryota; kingdom Viridiplantae; phylum Streptophyta; class Magnoliopsida; order Fagales; family Juglandaceae; genus Pterocarya; species Pterocarya stenoptera. Next base: position 5,727 of record QEOT01122450.1, on the reverse strand, counting down.
CAAACTCAATCGTTGCTTTCAGGTAGCAATCTTGCAGCTCATGTGACCAGCACAAGGGCACCTTCATCATTTGGCTATTCAAACAGAGGCAGAAGCTCAATGCAGCGTGGAGGTAGGCGTGGTTGTGGGCATGGTGGACAGTTCACCAACTATTTTTCCAATCGATCAATGTGTCAATTTTGTCAAAAGCCTAGGCACACTACTCTTTCTTTCAATTTTGTCAAAAGCCTAGGCACACTGCTCTTTCTTGCTATCATCGCTTCAACCAGTCCTACCAAGCTCCTACCCCAGCCTCACTTGCAGCGAATTTTACAACTCTACCTATCACAATGCCCCAAACGAATAATTGGTTTCCTGATACAACAGCTACCAACCATTTCACTAGGCACACCCCGCTGCCCTACCCCCGTCCGCCTCACCCCCATATGGGCAAGGCGGATCCCTCGTCTGCCAGATGCGAGGGGCGGGTGCCCCCGTCCGCATCTGGCGCCCCCAGCTGGGGCGAGGGCGGGATGGCCTCAATCCCAACCCCACCCTCATATATATATAATTAAAAAAAAATACCCCAGTCATCAAAATGGCATCATTTTTTCATGGACAAAACAACGTCANAATAGATACAACTTTTTTTCCAAACCACTTGCAGGTCATACGTACGTAACCTTAACCAAAATTATAACTATTTATAGCATCATCACTCGTTTCCTTCTCTACATATATCTCTCTCTCTCTCTCTCTCTCTCTCTCTCTCTCTCTCTCTCTCTCTCTCTCTCTCTCTCTCTCTCTCTCTCTCTCTCTCTCTCTCTCTCTCTCTCTTTGTAATTGGATGACATATCTTTAGCAAAGTCAACCATTTTTTGGATGACAAAGATAAGTGGATCTATATTTCCTGTAATGGGCACTTGATCCATAAGTAGGAAGGCCATAGTCCCATCTCATATTTTCCTACTCAAACTGTCTGCAATTCCTTATAATCGTTATCAAGATTAAGGTCAGTCTAATTAGGAGTGTTTGGACGTCAACCCCAAGAGTTTAATCACTCTATATATAAATTAATAGGCTAATTGAATGTAGAGATCCCTTCGATTAATAGACACGGTCTCCCACAGGTAGCATGTGTATTAAGATTAGTCAATCTAAGAAATCAGGTTTGCAGAACTTAAATCAAGAAATTAATTTGTCCTAGCTAGGTATTAAACTAAACATAGTTACACTAAACCCAAGGAGATTTATTGGGCGGTGGGAGTGAGTTGAACTAGGGTTAGGGAATCTAAATGGCCTAACAAGATCCTACATACGTGCAAACTCATTGTTTGTTTCCTCGGAAGGGCAGTCGCAAAGCATAAAACTCACATTAATCCATGCAGAAAACAAGCTTATAACAAATGCAATTAGTCAAAAATCAAAATAGAGCCCGAGAATTGAGACAATTGCCTTGGTCCTCATGGACATATAATAGACGTTGAGTCAAAAGAGCCGCCTCAAAGTTGCTTTGGCAACCAAAGTATTTTTAATACCCAAAAAAAAAAAAAAAACAACTAAAAAATGAAGGTTTTCAGGGGATGCATTGCTTTTAGAGTTTAGACACAAAAATGCTTCAAATGTTCCCAACACCAATGAGGTACCTTTGTGGTAGACATAACCCCTTTTTCCATATAAAAACTCCCTCAATCAGGTCCTGTAAACCTATAGATATTCCCATAGCCCCAAAAAACCCACATTGGAGGAACACAATCTTGACCTTTAGAAATAATTTCTTCCAAACATTCCTTCAGTTTCAACTAAGAAAACAACAAGACCTACACACTCTAAAAGAAAGTAAACAAGTCAGCCGGACATAGTCCCCATAAGAAAGAGACAAGTGTTACAAATTTCTTCATGTATTTGAATATTTTTCACACTTCATTAAAGAAGAAATCCAAAAGCAGCAGAGAAAGGCTCTCCATACATGCCCTTTATCTTTTGTCTTGTTTTAACTGCTTTCTTTCCCCTCATTGAAGACCAAATAGAAAAAACTAAGTTGTGGTATTGCCATTGCTTGGGCATTGGATCAGACCTAACTTTGCTGACCATGGGCAGAAGTTAGAGAGAGAAAGAGAGAAACACACTTCGATTGGGAGAGAGAGAGAGAGAGAGAGAGAAGGAAGGGGTCCGGGTAGTGCATGTCTTGGCTGGGTGAGTGAGAGACGAGAGTGTTTGGGTGACCAACTGACCAAATCCAAAAGCCTCCTCTCTCCAAGTCCCACCAAAGCTGGTTTTGGGTCGGCCTTGGATTGGGGTAAAAGCCGAGAGAGAGAGAGAGCCGAGCTCCCCCTCCTCCGAACACTTTATTCTCTCTTCAAATTCGATACTTTGCTCTGTACCCACAACGAGGTTTTTTTTTTTTCTTTTTTGGCACAGAGAGCAAAACTCACTCACTCTCTCTCTCTCTCTCTCTCTCCGACATTGTCTTGTTTTATCCTCAGAATCTCATAGTCTTACTTCTACGCATTCAGGGGCTCTGTCCTTCTTCCTCCCTCTCTCTCTCTCTCTCCCTCCTTGGTTCCCTTTCAGAATTCCTCTGTTTTCTCTCGACTCAACCCTGAAAATATGAAGTGAAACGGAAGCAATTGATCTCAGCATTTTTGGGTTTTATCAAGTGTTTGTAAGTCCAGCATAAAAAATGCTGAGAAACTGGGATTTTCCTTGTCCCCTTAATTTTTTCTTCTCTTCAATGCCTGAGGAAACAAAAGTATTGCCTGCCCATTTGTTCTGTTATACTCTCTTGCAAATCAGTAGTTTCTCCCCTTTTTTTTGGCACAAATCAGAAGATTTTCTCTCGTTAATTTGTTTATTCTAGAGAGATTAACAACCTAGTTTCTGGGGAGTTTTTTTGGTTCCTAGATTTGATTTTTCTATAGAGTTTTAGTTCATTTTTTCCCAGTCAGTCTTTCCAAATAATTCTTGAAGAACGAATTAAGTTAGTTATATAAATCTTGATAGCTATATGAAGTTTGTGCGACAATGAGAGATGGGAGTTCCAAGAAAAGCAAGGTTTGAAAACTGCCACTGCTTCTCACAATGTGTACTTTTCTTCTTCTCAATTTTCGGGTTGTGAGATTGCTGACTTTGTATATTTGGTGAAGCTTTCATGGCCGAGGACATTGGTCAAGAAGTGGTTCAATATCAAGAGCAAAGCTGAGGACTTTCACGCAGACGATATCGTATATGAAGGTAATAATGGCCGATAATTTGTGTCGATTCGACGATTACAGCACGATTTGGATTCGATTTAGGGCTCTGGAGTTGGTAGTCTTAACTTTTATATCAACGGAAAAAAAAGGGATTTTCTCAGCAATAATTTACCTGCTTTATGATCCTTTTAGACCCTGAACGCACTTAGCATTATTCTTCCTCTGTATTACTGTTTCGTACAACAATTGTATTTTTGGGGATGCAAGGGGGTCTGCAAATTCTATTAGCAGCTTAAGATCTGTTCTCTGTTTTCTTCCTATCTTTTAAGTTCGATTATTTTTGTTTGCAACTAAAATGTATTTGTTTTTTAATGGTGCTTAAATGTATAATGTTGATGCATTCAGTGGAAAAGAGCACAGCTTTAATAACTTTTTGGTTTTTCTTTTTCAGGTGCTGATGAAGAGTGGAGGAAGAACAACTGTTCAGAGAGGGAGGCATGCACAATCAAGAAAAGCAAAACAGGTTCAGTATCAGACACCTATGTATTGCTTTGGACCACAATATTCTCAAACACGACAGAAAATATAGCTAAAATGTAGTTAGACGACGCAATTATGTTTTAAGAAGCTCATTATTTCTTGCTCCCAATTATTTCCATAAAAAATGCACAGAGAGATCGTACAGACGGAACTCTGATTGTATCCGGCGAGGTAAGATCGATCTGGATGCCTCACAAGTTACAGATGTGCATAATTACAGGTATGTTCTATTGTTACTCATTGCCTTGTACTGATTAATATATCCCGTCAAGGGGTGGTTTTATTTGAGTTCCTTTTCCGTTTGATTTGTAGGCTTTTTGTAGCTACATGGAATGTCGCTGGAAAATCTCCTCCTAATAATTTGAGTCTTGAAGATTGGCTTCATACCTCTCCTCCTGCTGACATTTACGTTCTTGGGTATCCCCTGCTAATCAAATGTTGTTTTCTCTCATTTGTTTTAGTAGAGCAACTGTTTTGGTATTCTGAAGCCTTCTTTAATCCCTTCGGCTCCCAGATTTCAAGAAATTGTTCCCTTGAATGCTGGCAATGTGTTAGGCACAGAAGATAATGGGCCTGCTAGAAAATGGCTAGCTCTTATCAGGGAGACCTTGAACAGTCTTCCGGGCACTAGTGGTGGATGCCACACACCTTCACCAATCCCTGATCCTGTTGTTGAATTAGATGCCGACTTTGAAGGATCAACAAGGCAGAAGGCTTCCTCACTTTTCCATAGGCGATCATTTCAGTCCTTGAGTCGAAGCATGAGATTGGGCCACGATATGGCAATGCCACAGCCCCGACATGATCGGCGGTATAGCATTTGTGACCAGATTATTCTTGGGAACAGGCCAAGTGACTATGACCTCAATTTCAGATATGGCTCTTCTGATGATGAGAATGGGCCAGGGGATTCCCCAGAGGCAACACAGTATTCACCGGTATCCTACAGTGGGCCTTTGTCCTTGGAGGATAGAGATAGACAGCCAGGCCACTCAAGGTACTGCTTGATTGCCAGTAAGCAAATGGTTGGGATATTTCTAACAGTTTGGGTAAAGCGTGATCTAAGGGATGATGTTCGCAACATGAAAGTGTCCTGTGTGGGAAGAGGATTGATGGGCTATCTTGGAAACAAGGTATATTTTTCTTTGTGGCAATTTCCTTGAATTTGAGAGCAAAAATATCATGAACCAGGTAATGGTGGCATTCTCATTTTCTTGGGTTTTCCAGGGTTCAATTTCTATTAGCATGTCTTTCCACCAAACAAGCTTTTGCTTCGTATGTAGCCATTTGACCTCTGGGCAAAAGGATGGTGATGAGCTAAGGAGAAACTCTGATGTCATGGAGATTCTTCGGAAGACAAGGTTTCCTAGGGTTCATGGCATGGGGGACTCAGGTTCCCCTCAAACAATTCTAGAACACGAGTAAGGCTATATTCAATAAATTTCAATTGGCTCTTATGTTCCTTATCTTATCTTATCTATAATGTTCTAAAAGAAACTTTCTCATTGCTTTTGATGTTAAATTTAATTGCCTTGGTGCAGTCGAATTATCTGGCTAGGGGATTTGAACTATCGTATTGCTCTATCTTACCGTTCTGCAAAGGCTCTTGTTGAGATGCATGATTGGAGGGCATTGCTCGAAAATGACCAGGCATGCTTACAACCCTAGATGTAGTATGGATATTTATTTACTATTTTTATTTCTAATGTATCAAAGAGTGTATTTGTTGTGAACCATTTCCAAACTGCTCATTCTGAGATTCGTTGATATTTTCAGTTGTGTATAGAGCAGAGACGTGGGCATGTCTTTGAGGGATGGAATGAAGGAAAAATATACTTTCCTCCTACCTACAAGTATTCAAATAATTCTGATAGATATGCAGGGGATGATAGGCACCCAAAGGAGAAGCGAAGAACTCCTGCATGGTGACTATTGCAAAATATACTGTCATAAGGCAGTGTATACTTATCATATAAATGGAACAGTGGAATGTAGAAAATCAGTATATACAATC
>QEOT01122449.1:0-28184 GCA_003123785.1 Pterocarya stenoptera | reverse complement strand
CCCACGTAAAGTTGCCTCTAAAACCACGGCACATGTCCTAGCCATGTCCGGGACATGCTCCTTGATCATGCCACGAGCATGCCTTGGCCCGTGTCTTGTCACACATGGGGCGCCCAACATGTCCATGGACCAGCCACATGCATGCCTTTGCCCGTGCCTTGACATGCACGGGGCACCCAGCATGCAGGCCATGCGTACACACATGCGCGCGCCACGCCTCAGACCCAGCGAGGTTAGTGGCCATGCGCAGCCTAGCGCAAGGCCAGGCATGCGCATGCCCAAGCGCCACGTGGCCCTGCGCACGCACGCAAGTCGCATGGCCCAGCGCACGCACATAGGCTGTGTGGCCCTGTGCCCCCACCATGGCCATATGGTCATGCGCAGGCCCATGAGTGCGCCCATGCACCTGCAGCTGGCCATGCACCCAGCTACATGGCCCTCTTGCCGCACGCCAGTGAGGTTAGTGGCATGCCCTCCAGGCATGCCATCTAGCGCACGGCTCCAGCCTGTGCCATGCACAGCAGGCCAATGGCATGCCCACAAGGCATGCCATCTAGCGCATGGCTCCAGCTCATGCCTTGCAGCAGGCTCACATGGCTAGCCACCATCAGCAGGCCGAACATGGCACCATGCCATGCCCACCAGCCGGCCCATGCATGGCACCATGCCATGCACCACAGCTAGCCATGTCGAGCCACTTAGCCATGGACCAGACCGAGGACCACCATGCACTATCCTAGCCGAACCATTGGCTCATGCATGCCATGGTCATGTGGTCTGTGCTACTATCTTTATTTATATTATTTATTTTATTTCTTTTATTGCAAAGGGACCTTTTGGGAGTTTCCAAGTTGTAACCTTTATAAATAGGACCCTTAGTCATTTCTTTCACATCTTTTGACAAATTGACTAGAGTGGGGACATTGTTGAGAGATCATTTTTGGTGCTAGACACTTGGGCTCTTTTGGGTGCAATTCATTGAATCCCAAAGAGAGGATTACTCCATGCAATTCATTGAATTAGAGTAATCCATTTATCTTGTTTTTCAACTTGGTGCAATTCATTGAATCCAAGTTGATTATCTTTGTTCTTATTCATTTTATCAATGCATGAGGTTTATTCAACACTTGTGCAATTCGTGAATCATTTGTTGGAATATTATCTTTTGTTCTTGATTTTTCTTCATTGTGTTTTTGGTGTTCATCCTTATTTTTGTCTTTCAATCCATCCATCTCATAGTTTCGGCCAACCCTAGTGTTTGTCAACTTTCCACAAATTGTTGACTCAACACTTGTTGCCCTAGCCGAACCACACTTTCCTTATTGGTCTCCAAGTGAATTTCGGCCAACTCCTTCCTTATTTGGATTGACTTGGTCGACCAACCCACTTGTCATATTAAGGTTTCCAAGTATGGAAACCCTAGTTAACCCATTCATCTCTCTTGGCCGGCCACAACCCTATCCACTATCAAATCCCTAGTTTTTAAGAAACCTTCCTAAAAATCTCCATCACCTATTCGGCCAAGCTAGTGCCGCCCACCTCCAAAACCCTAATCCATCTTCCATCTCAAACCCTAGACACATCATCCAAACCCTAACCCTAATCACCAAAGTGGCGCCATCCATGCAAACCACTATTGCCGTGCACCCCATGCAAGCCTAGCCACCCAAACACTTAGCCATTTTTGCCAACATCCCGTACACTCATCCTAGCCTAAACACTAACCTCACTTTGTCCAAATTGCAATCTTTGCCACTATTGTTTGAGAATCAAGCAAGAGAAGAATAGAGGTTCGGTCATCACAAGGTCACCCTTGGCATGGAGATCCTAGTGTTTAGGGACTTGACCGAGGTCCCTAACATTAATTAGTGCTTTCATTGAGAGGATTCTTGCTTGGTGTTTTGAGAGGTTCTCACTTCTCCAAGAGAAAAACGACGCGTTAACTTGAAACTTTGTAAATTGGTTGGGGGAGTCCCTCGTTGGATCCCATTTATTTTGTTGATTGAATTGTTGAAAATACGGAGTTTTGGGGATTGAGGTAGAGGACAAAGTAGTGTTCTTGAAGGGGTCAGCTACCCTTGAAGATAGAGGACCCGAGGTTGGATAATTGCAAGAGGGGTTGCCCTCCCACAAAGTGGACAATTCAAGGTTGGACTTTTGTCCCTTCAAACTACCCAAAAGAGTTGCAAAGCTACTGTCCAAGCTACACCAACCAGAAATTTCAGATTGCAAGATTAGTTTGCAAGTGATCCAAGAGCTAGTTTGCAAGTGATCAAGACTAGTTTGCAAGCACCATGGCCGAGAGACATGTTAAAGCCGAAGGGAGTGGGATTACAAACCGAGAACAAATTGAGATGCTTGAAGGACACACTTCCAAAGTCATGGTCATTCTTAATGAGGTCAACACTAATATGGCCGAATTAAGGATGGCTATGAATGCCACTATGCGAGACAATGAGGAGAGAAATAGAGCCATGGACAATATGAGAAGAGAAACACAAGAGACATGGAAAGAATTGAAAGAAGACTTGTTGAAGGCCAAGCTACACGGCAAGAGACTAATGGACAAAAAGCATGATGCTTTTGTTGATGGTGTTGAAACAAGTGTGACCAATTCTATTCATGAACCAATGCATGAGCCACCAAGAGTTGAATTGAGAAAAGTTGGACGTGTTGAACGTGATGAGGTTGCGGTTGAAAGATGGATTCATGGTAGAAGTCACCATAGGAGTCCAAGCATTAGAGAGAGACATCAAGACGTGAGGTACGAGATGCCAAGACTTGAAGATGGCCATAAGGCCGAGTATGACTATGAAGGAGATAGGCCATTCGGCCATGAGAATCACTTTGAGAGAAGACACTATAATTATGACCGTGATAGAAGGCAACATGGAAGAAGACATGATGATAAGTTCCATGAAGATGGAAAGGGAAACCGGGCTTATGACCGGGGACCCAAGAGGCCTAAGGTGGACTTCCCTAAGTTTAATGGGGGGATCCATATGAATGGCTTGACAAGGTTGATCACTACTTCCACACTTATGAGGTGCCGAGAAGGGAGAGAGTATCTACGGCATGTTTTTACTTGGAGGGAAAAGCTAGCAAGTGGTGGAGATGGATTCGAGATCAATATGAGAAGGATGAGAAAAGATTGGGGTGGACTGCATTTGAGAAGGAATTTTTGCTACAATTTGGCCCTTTGCCCACCATTAATCATCATGGGCAATTGGCTAAATTGAAACAAGAAGGAAAAGTCCACCACTACATTGAGGAGTTTCGGCAATTACAAACACTTGTGAGAGGATGGTCCGAAGAGGCACTTGTGGGTACATTCATTGATGGCTTGAAGCCTTGGATAGCCAAGGAGATAAAATTGAAGCAACCTACAAGAATTCAAGAAGTTATGAGGATGGCCAAAATCATTGAGGAGAGTTCTACCATGGAGAGAAGAGTTTTCAAGGATGTGGGGAGTAAGGCCTCAAAAACTTTGCAAACCAAACCACCTTGGAAAAGTAGAGAAGAAAATGAGGTTTCTAAGCCTAATCCATATGAGGTTAAGAAACTTTCTAGAGAAGAAGTCCAAGATAGAATTAAGAAGGGCTTGTGCTTCAAATGTGGAGACAAGTGGAGTAAGGAGCACTCATGTAAGTCGGGTAAAGCCTTTGTGATGATTGAAGATGAGGAACAAGATGAAGAATCATACCATGAGTCCAAACATGAGGAGGCCGAACCTACTGAGGAAGAGGAGGATGCCGAGTTGTCTCTTAATGCCATGTCCGGGGTTCAAAAGCCCACTTCTATGAGGGTCATGGTATGGATAGGGAAATTTGAGGTTACCTTATTGGTTGATAGTGGCTCAACCCACAATTTTATCAATTCCAACATTGTCACCAAGGTTAGATTGAAGCCGAGCACTATTGAACCATTTGAAGTGAAGATTGCTAATGGAGATAAGCTTATATGTGATGGCCTTGTGAGAGAGGTCAAGATGAATGTACAATGGGTGAGGATTGTGGCGGATTTGCATGTCCTATCTCTTGTGGGACTAGATGTTGTCTTGGGTAATGCTTGGTTGAGAGGAATTGGCAAAGTTGTGAATGACTATGATAAGATGACTATGGAATTTCGGATTGGGTCCAAGAAGAAGTTGTGGACAGCTTTGACATCCAAGGAAGTGAAGTCTTGTGAGGCTATGATGTTTGAGAAACTTTGCAAGGGTGGAGCTAGTTGCTTTGCCATTATTCTAGCTAATCAAGAGGCACTTTTTGAAGTGGAAAAGAGTGAAGATGCGGGCAAGAAGGATGACTTATCCTTGCTTCCCGTGGAGGTCCAAGAGGTCTTGAGAGACCATTGAGGGGTCCCAGAGGTGCTAAACACTTTGCCACCTTCTAGGCCTTTTGATCACCGACTTGCCTTAGTAGATGAGATCAAACCGGTTAATGTTCCACCATACTGGTATGCTCATTTTCAAAAAGAAGAAATTGAGAGGCAAGTTGAAGACATGTTGAAAGGAGGCATGATAAGGCCTAGCACTAGTCCTTTTTCTTCACTGGTCTTGTTGGTGAGAAAGAAGGATGGCACATGGAGATTTTGTACCAATTATAGAGCTTTGAATGAAGCTACCATCAAGGATAGGTTTCCTATATCTACCGTTGATGAAATGTTGGATGAGCTACATGGGGCTAGTGTGTTCTCAAAGCTTGATTTTAGAGCGGGGTACCACCAAATCCGAATGAGGGAAGGAGATGTGCACAAAACGGCTTTTAGAACCCACAATGGCCATTTTGAGTATCTTGTAATGCCGTTTGGGTTGTGTAATGCTCCTTCAACTTTCCAAGCCGCCATGAATTCTATTTTCAAACCATTGTTGAGGAAGTTTGTGCTAGTGTTCTTTGATGACATCCTTGTTTACTCCAAGTCCGTGGAAGAACACAAACTACATTTGAAGGTTGTGATGAAGATTCTTGAAGAGCCCCATTTTTTCATTAAAGCATCTAAGTGTGCTTTCATGAAAAAAGAACTTGAGTATTTGGGACACTTTATTTCAGGAGATGGAGTGAAAGTGGACCAAAGGAAGATTGAAGCTATGGTGGATTGGCCATTGCCCATGGATGTTTCGGCCTTGAGGGGTTTCTTGGGCTTGACCGGTTATTATAGAAGATTTGTCAAGCACTATGGGTTGATTGCTAAGCCACTTACTTCTTTGCTAAAGAAGGACAATTTTGAATGGACACAAGAGGCTAGAGATGCCTTTCAGAACTTGAAGAGAGCCATGACTACTACACCCATTCTTTCCTTGCCCAACTTTGAGAGGCCTTTTGAGGTTTACACCGATGCAAGTGGGGATGGTATAGGGGCTATTTTGGTACAAGAAAGAAGACCATTGGCCTTTATTTCCAAAGCTTTGGGGCCAATGAAAAAGGCATGGAGTACCTATGCAAGAGAGATGCTTGCGGTTGTGCATGCCATGAAGGTGTGGAGACCTTACTTGTTGGGAAGAAAGTTCACCATTGTCACAGATCAACAAGCATTGAGGCACCTTTTGCAACAAAAGATTGTGACCCTGGAACAAAAAAAGTTTCTTGTGAAGCTTTTGGGTTTTGAGTACGACATCATTTACCAACTGGGTAAAGAAAACAAAGTGGCCGATGCACTTAGTAGAAGAGAGGGAAGTTCTTTGCTCTGGCAAGTGCATGATGAAGTTGATACTAGTATGATGGCCTTGAGTGTGGCCGAATGGAGGATATGTGATAAGATCCGAGAAGCCACAAAGATAGATGCAAGAGAAATTGAGATCATGGAGCTTTTAAAAGCTCAAAAGAGTGGAGTGATCGGGTTCAAGGTGAAAGATGGCCTAATCTACTATAAGGAGTATGTCTATTTTCCTAATGTGCCTAACTTGAGAAAAGAAATACTTGACCACTTCCATTTTAGCAAAGAGGGAGGTCACTCGGGGTGGTTGAGAACTTATATAAGGGTGAATCATTTTTTCTATTGGGAAGGAATAAAGAAGGCCGTGAAGAAGCTTGTAGCCGAGTGTGATACATGCCAAAAAATCAAATATGACACAAGACCTCCATCCGCGCTCTTGCAACCTCTTCCTATTCCTAATTTGATTTGGGAGGACTTAACCATGGATTTTGTGGAGGGGCTTCCTATTAGTGGTGGTTTTGAGGTGATACTTGTGGTGGTGGATAGATTGAGCAAGTATAGTCATTTAATTTCACTTATTCATCCATTCACAATCAAGAGTGTGGCTAAGGCATTTATTGATAATATTGTGAAGTTCCATGGGTTTCCTAAGAGCATAATCACGGATAGAGATAGAGTATTCATGAGTTCCTTTTGGAAGGAGATGTTTGAGCTTCAAGGGAGCAAGTTGAAGGCTAGTTCATCCTATCACCCCCAAACCAATGGGCAAACGGAAGTGGTTAATAGAACACTTGAGCAATACTTGAGATGCTTTGGCCATGAAGAGCAAAAGAAGTGGGGTGAGTATCTAACTTGGGCCGAGTATTGGTATAACACTACTTTCATGTTTCCATACAAAGAAGCCCGTTTGAAGTTGTTTATGGAAGAGCTCCACCAACATTGGTGAACTATGAGAGGGGCACGGCCAAGAACAATGAAGTGGAGGAGGAATTGGTCACTAGGGATGAAATCCTAGTGAAGGTAAAAAGAAAGCTTGCTAAAGCTCAAAAAAGAATAAAAAAATACTATGATAAGGGTAGAAGATTGGTTACTTTTGAGGTGGGAGACTATGTGTATCTTAAGCTACAACCTTTTGGCTAAATGACATTGAGAAAGAATCTTAACTTGAAGTTGGCTAAGAAATACTGTGGGCCTTTCAAAGTGCTTGAAAGGATAGGTGAAGTAGCATATAGGTTGGAACTTCCTCCAAGTTTCAAACTATATCCGGTGTTCCATGTAATCGTGCTCAAGAAAAGGATTGGTGATCCTAGTCTTATTGTGGAAGAGTTACCTAAGTTTGATGAAAAAATGGCGTATGCTCTTACAACCAAAAGAGGCATTTAATTATAGGGTTGTTCCAAGGGGGAGAAAAAGACAAGATGTGTGGCAAGTTTTGATTAGGTGGGGTAAAGCACCAAAAGAAGAGGCTACTTGGAAAGATTATGATGATATAAGGGAGAGATTTTTTCAATTTATCCTTGAGGGCAAGGATAGTCTTAAAGAGAGGGGGATTGTTAGACACTCACGTAAAGTTGCCTCTAAAACCACGACACATGTCCTAGCCATGTTTGGGACATGGTCCTTGATCATGCCACGAGAAGGCCTTGGCTCGTGTCTTGTCACATATGGGGCGCCCAGCATGCCCATGGACCGGCCACATGCATGCCTTGGTCCGTGCCTTGACACGTACGGGCGCCGCATGGCCCTACGCACGCATGCAAGCCGCATGGCCCTGCGCACGCATGCAAGCCTCGTCCCCCACCATGGCCGCATGGCCATGCGCACGCCCAGGCGCACAGCCATGCGCACGCCCACCAGGGGCACTCCCATGCGTGCGCCCATGCACCTGCAGCCGGCCATGCACCCAGCCGCATGCCAGCGAGGTTAGTGGCATGCCCTCCAGGCATGCCATCCAGCGCATAGGCCCAGCCCGTGCCATGCAGAGCAGGCCAGTCGCATGCCCACCAGGCATGCCATCCAATGCATGGCTCTAGCCCATGCCTTGCAGTAGGCTCACATGGCTAGCCACCATCAGTAGGCCGAACATGGCATCATGCCATGTCCACTAGCTGGCCCATGCATGGCACCATGCCATGCACCACAGCTAGCCATGCCGAGCCACTTAGCCATGGACCAGACTGAGGACCACCATGCACCATCCTAGCCGAACCATTGGCTCATGCATGCCACGGCCATGTGGTCCATGCCACTATCTTTATTTATATTATTTATTTTATTTTATTTATTAATTTTATTTCTTTTATTGCAAAGGGACCATTTGGGGGTTTCCAAGTTGTAACCTTTATAAATAGGACCCTTAGTCATTTCTTTCATATCTTTTGGCAAATTGACTAGAGTGAGGACATTGTTAAGAGATCATTTTCGGTGCTAGACACTTGGGCTCTTTTGGGTGCAATTCATTGAATCCCAAAGAGAGGATTACTCCATGCAATTCATTGAATTAGAGTAATCCATTTATCTTTTTTTTCAACTTGGTGCAATTCATTGAATCCAAATTGATTATCTTTGTTCTTATTCATTTTATCAATACATGAGGTTTATTCAACACTTGTTTAATTAGTGAATCATTTGTTGGAATATTATCTTTTGTTCATGATTTTTCTTCATTGTGTTCTTGGTGTTCATCCTTATTTTTGTCTTTCAATCCATCCATCTCATAGTTTCGGCCAACCCTAGTGTTTGTCAACTTTCCACAAATTGTTGACTCAACACTTGTTGCCCTAGCCGAACCACACTTTCCTTATTGGCTTCCAAGTGAATTTCGGCCAACTCCTTCCTTATTTGGATTGACTTGGTCGACCAACCCACTTGCCATATTAGGGTTTCCAAGTATGGAAACCCTAGTTGACCCATTCATCTCTCTTGGCTGGCCACAACCCTATCCACTATCAAATCCCTAGTTTTTAGGAAACCTTCCTAAAAACTCTCCATCACCTATTCGACCAAGCTAGTGCTGCCCACCTCCAAAACCCTAATCCATCTTCCATCTCAAACCCTAACTCTAGTCATCAAAGTGGTGCCATCCATGCAAACCACTATTGCCGTGCACCCCATGCAAGCCTAGCCACCCAAACACTTGGCCATTTTTCCTAACATCCCATACACTCATCCTAGCCTAAACACTAACCTCTCATTTTCCACATTGCCATCTTTGCCACTATTGTTCGAGAATCAAGCAAGAGAAGAACGGAGGTTCGGTCAACACAAGGTCACCCTTGGCTTGAAGATCCTAGTATTTAGGGACTTGACCGAGGTCCCTAACAGGAGCGCAGTGCACGTCGTGCACAGTATGAGCAGAGGGCAACAAGGGGTCAGAGGCCCACACACTGGTGTATGTATGTGTTGTGCCAAAATATATCTGCAAGTGCAGAGAATCGTAACAAGTACTAAAGTGTTTTAAATAAAACGGTTGTCGAACTCACAGGGAATAATTATGCTATTGAGTATTGAAATTGACTAAATTAATTAATATTTGAAAAACTGAATTTTGAAGGATGGATTATCTAAATTAAACTGAAGACAAAATCATTAAAATTAAGATTTTAAAGATATTAAGAATAGATCTAGAGCGTTTAATTTCATCTAGAAAATCTCACACAATTTATTCTTTCTTGTTATAAAATTTCAATCATCCGATGTTGATGATAAAAATTCCTTAACAATTCAATATTTTCTCTTGAACAATACTAAAAATATCTCTATGTGAATTTAACTAATTGGAGTCTCATTAAGTTTTTTAAATTTTTCATGAAAATCACACTAGCCGCGATAAAATATCTCTGCTTTCACTCAACTAATGGTGCTTAATCCTAGAGCTCTTATTACAAATCACCTCTTGGTCTCATTGCAATTCAATAGATCGAACAATAGTTAGTTAGAAAATTCTAAGCATTAAAAACAAGGAATAAACATTCAATCAATGAAAATATTGAAAATAAAATAACTTGGAATATAAATTATGTGTTCAATGTTAGGCTACATCAGAACTCTAGAAAATAAAATTAGTTCATAATGAAATTAGAAAAAAAAAATAATAAAACTGGTGTTCTTCGTTGGAGTCAGTTGATGAAGCATACGACTCTCGCTTCTACTCCCCCAAATTTGCCTCATTGAAAGAAACTCAAATGATAAACTCTGAACTATCGAAACCTAAACTCAGACTCTCTAAAATTCAAAAAATCTTCGACGCCCTAAGACTCAGACTTCCCTTTATTCATCCCATAGATGGGATTAAATATATGTCAAAACTCAAATGCGAAAACAAAATAACTGCGGCTACAATCTAGCCTAAAAATCTAGAAAATAGTTTCTAAAGATAGATGTTAACATAAAATGAAATTATCCCAAGAATATCGGAATTATCTAAAATGAAAGATTTAGTGATATGCGGCTTGAATTGCGGAGCATGGGAGGATTTGGTGGTCAGTAGTAGATTGATCCTGGTCGAGAGGAATTATTCTACCGAGTAGATGCCGTGTGCTTTGAATATAACTGGATTGGAAGTCACAAATGAATGGGCATGGAAAGACTCCCGATCGGGATGACAGAACCCTCTCACCAACCTATCGAGCGGTAAAACTGCTCGCCTTTTGTCTCGTTGTTGCCCAAGATATCGTTTAGGTTGGTCTTTTAAGTTGGTCGTTTAGACTAGCCGCCCAAAGCCTTGCGCCAAATCTTTGCACCTTTTGGTCTCCATTTTAGTCTCCTCGCCTACCGAAAGGAAAGTCTTATCGCCTTTTGGGCTAGAGAAATCTCTTTGCTGCCCATGGGACAAGACTCCTCGCCCAAATCTCCTTGGCTCTCTTCTGATCTAATTACCTCTCGTCGGTCTGGATTCGTAGTTTTTTCTTTTGTACCAAAATGCTATCTTTTTGCACTAAATATTTTCATTCCTTCAAATCCAAGAAAATAAAGAAAAATATATGGAAATAAAATAGAATTAAAGGAAAGCTGACACTTTTAATATATAAAAGAATAATAAAATCACATAAAAATATCACTTATTAGTGAGCTGGTGGAGCCACCTCCAGCCACCTCGAAGGGCTAGCCACCACCTAGCTCACCAGAGCTTTCTTTCATCAACGGTATGGTCCTCGACCATAGTGGCTTTGTTTGCTGTCAGCCTTACCACCACGACGAAAGCACGCTGTAAGAGCTGCTTTGCACTGGTGCCACAACAAGCTCGCCATCTTAGCCCAACTGTGAGCTTGTGGTGCTGCCCACAGCCACGCCATGGAGCTCTGGCGCTTTCTATCGCCGTCACAGTGATCCTCACCCACCAGCCAAGATTGTCGTAAAACTCTGTGCAACTAGCACCAAAGCGTGTCGTGAGAGCTGCTCGATGTTGACGCCACAATGTGAGCTTGTGGTGCCACCCACGACCACGCTGTGTAGCTCGCTGGAGCTTTTTGTCATCGACGGTATGGTCCCTGACCAAGGTGGCTTTGCTTGCCATCAGCCTCACCACCACCACGAAAGCATGTTGTAGGAGTTGGTTGGCGCCAACGCCACAACATGCTTGCCATCCTAGCCCAACCATGGGCTTGTGATGCCGCCCACAACCATCACCAAAGCTTATCGTGAGAGCTACTGAATGCCGACACCACAATGTGAGCTTGTGGCGCCTTCCACGGCCACGCCGTGTAGCTCTGACGCTTTCTGTTGCCATCACGGTGACATTCACCAACCTGGCAAACCATAAAAATTCTATCGCCAGCCAGAGAGTTGCACTTCAACCAAGAACATGGAGACAAAAATAATGCACTTTAATTGCTCTAATGTCTAGGCTCAACCATGAGTCCCGACTCATATAAGCAAAGGATCGGCTAAATCATCCTGGATTGTCTCTTTCAAACTCGATATTTTAATTTTTAATAACAATTTCGGCTTTTAGAGATTTTCTTCACTGAAAGTCCTTAAGGTTCCACAAGAATTCAGGTGGCTACACACTCCGAGAATATACTTTGTGGGGAAATTGCCCGTATGAAACGGAATACAGACTATGCCATCTCGAGCACCATTTGGGCATCTCAATTTGTAGTTAACAGTTAGACCGCTAAGTATTGTGGGCATCCTGGGCCTTCAATAATGCTCAAGCATGGCCACCTGAGGGCATCGCTTGTGTGTCACTAACCTTCACCACACACTAGCGGAATGACTCAGGTTTACAAATTTAAACTTGTAATTTGTATTACACTAACCTATTTAGTTTGGTGGAAACCTCTCAGGACGGTCAAACTTAGCCTCCTGCTACAACAATGCAGTCGAGCATCCCCTCAAACACTACTGTCGAGTCAATACTCGCGATGCAAATCAACGGGTGTGGAGGTCACAAGACCCCACGACCCCAACAGTTAGCTACCAGTGTTGAGTCTAACTCACGGTGTAAGCACACTGGCATGGAGGTCAAAAGACCTCACAACCTACCAATAGTTAGCCACCAGTGTCTAGTTTAACTCATGGCGCAAATCAACGGGGGTGGAGGTCACAAGACCTTATGACCCCAATAGTTAACCACAAGTGTCGAGTCTAACTCGCAGTGCAATCACACTGGAATGTAGGTCACAAGACCCCACGACCTACTAATAGTTAGCCACCAGTGTCGAGTCTAGCTCGCAGTGCAAATCAATGGGTGTGGAGGTCACAAGACCCCATGATCCCAACAGTTTGCCACCAGTGTCGAGTCTAACTTGCGGTGCAAGCAAGCGGGCGTGAAGGTCAAAAGACCCCACAACCTACCAACAATTAGCTACCAGCGTCAAGTCTAACTCGTAGTGCAAATCAATGGGCCTGGAGGTCACAAGACCCCATGACCCCAACAGTTAGCCACTAGTGTCGAGTCTGACTCACGGTGCAAATCAACGAGCGTGGAAGGCACACAACCCCACGATCCCAACAATTAGCCACCAGTATCGAGTCTAACTTACAGTGCAAGTACACAGGCATGGAGGTCAAAAGACCCCACGACCCCAACAGTTAGCAACCAATGTATAGTCTAACTCGCGGTGCAAGCAAACGTGCATGGGGGTCAAAGACCCCACGACCCACTAATAATTAGCCACTAGTGTCGAGTCTAACTGCAGTGCAAGTAAAAGGGCGTAGAGGTCAAAAGAGCACATGGCCCACCAATAGTTAGCCACCAGTATCGAGTCTAACTCGCGGTGCAAATCAATAGGCGAAATAGGTCAAGGACTGCTCGACCTCTACGGTTATCCACCAGTGTCGAGTCAATACTTGCAGTGCAAATCAACAAGCGGGAAAGGTCAGGGATCGCCCGAGCTCTACAGTTAGCCACCAGTGTCGAATCAATACTCGCGTTGCAATCAACAAGCGGGAAAGGTCAAGGATAGCTTGACCTCCTAGGCGCCTAACAGGTGGGCAACTCTCTAGACTGCCCGACCTCTTTCACATGGACAGCAATACAGACACAACATCTTCTTCAGCAAACACCTAGTGTTTATGCTCGAGCTACAACCGTCTCGAGCGAGTTACCTTCGAGAACGAGCCACCAAGCTCTACAACCGCCTCGAGCAGGTTACCTTCAGGAGCGAGCACCAAGATCTACAACTGCCTCGCGTGGCTGTTCTTAAGGAATGAGTCGACTGGCTCAACAATGCCTAAGATGGATCTAGGGGGTTGACGGGTTTCCTGACCAGTTAAGCGCGGGTTAGTACCAACAAACATCAACAACAAAACGAGAACACCAATAGAAATTTACATCGAGGGTCAAAAAATCCACCATTACCAATAAACAACAAAACTAGAACACCAACAATAATTTATACCAAGGAGACAAAAAATCCACTACTACCAATAAAAGCAAAAACGATAACAAAAATACACATAAAAAACCAATCATGGAAATATGCACTCTTCACCGACAATAAGCAATCTCTCACGGCAAACATCTTCACAAATAAACAAACTCAAAAAAGAGCTCCATTCTAACACTTAATGCGGTTGAGTACATCTCCCGCCAAAGTAGAGCTCCATGCTCACACCTAATGCGGTTGGGTACATCTCTCGCCTATCTCTCTAAGTTGAGCTCCTCACCGCTTAGCACAAAACAAATAGAAACCTAGGGATCGAACAGTAAACTAGGGACCGAACAGGAAACATGTGACCAATTTATTCTGCAGATTATTGACTTGAAGATTCTCAAGGCCTTCTTGTACAACAAATCATCCTTAGGAATCATGGGTATCTACAGGGGTCAAATCAATAGCATATAATTTAGCCTCGAGATAAGGCCAAAAATTAAGCTAAGAGATAAAGCCATGAAGGGATAGGTTAAGCTGACTCAGATTCATAAGAAGAAAGATACACAGACTCCTAAGAGGAAAGAGATTTAGACACCTAAAAGGAAAGAAATTCAGACTTTTAACAGGAAAAGGTTTCACAAGGCAAGTTGGACCTCTATATATGAGGAGATCCCCCACAAAATGAACAGACTCTCCACAAGCTCTCTACACACAAGATCTCTCCATAGACGCTCCCTACGCCAAACTCTACTACAACTCCAAAGGATTTTTCCTAAATTCTCCTATTGTATTGTGAGATATGTGAGGCCCTGAGAGATTTTAAAGCACCCATTATGGTAGATTTCACCCCTAAACAACCCGTGGACGTAGGAATTATGTTGAATCACATAAATTCCTGTGTCTTTCTTTATTTATACTCTTTTATAATTTATCATATGGATATATGCGAAGAGCATCATATCAAAGCCCTAATCATCTTGTGGGCCAGGGATAATTCTTTTCTCCATTCCGGTCTGTTGTGCAAATTAAGGCATTAACAGTCACATACTTATGTAGATAAAGCCAGAGACTTGTATAATTAAATACAAACATTGTTTATCTCATAAAAGAGTTAATAAAATAAACCATGTTTAAAACATAATCATAGCTTATCAAATCAATTAAATTGGAAAATACAATCATAAAATAAAAGTTAACTAAAGTTTATCAGTCTACTCCTCCTAAGTCTGGCATGCCTGCTCATACTCATCATCAACCTCACCTGGGTAATTAAAAACATGAAATAAAACTAAAACTTGTCAATGCCTTAGTAAGAAACCCATCACAATGTAAACATAATAAACATAAGACTTTTTATAAAAATTTTCATGTGTAAGAGAATGTAAAATCATGACTGTTTATATTTATGCTTATGTTTTGCCTGATTTGTCTTGATTTATCTGAATTATCTATCTGATTTGATTGGCCAACACACTAAGGGTGGGTAGTGGGGCCCTGCACCCTGTTCGCCTGTCCTCTGGCCCCTGCCTGGGAGGGGCGGGCACCCCGATCGCCAGATGCGGGCAACAACATATTCGCTTGCATCTCCGAGTCCAGCGGGGATAGGGGCGGGCTAGGCATGGTCCACCCGTATATTCCCTCATTCAAACAGCTTATATATATAATTATAAAACATATATATATAATTATAACTAAACTTGCCCCTCGTGTCTAGACTCTCCATTCTCTAGAACCCTCTCTCACTCTCTAATCTCTCAAGCCCCCACCCCTCTCTCTCTCTCTCTCTCTCTCTCTCTCTCTCTCTCTCTCTCTTTCTCACCCTGATGCCATCACTCCCTCTCAAATCTCAGTTGTCGTCGATGTCCGCAACTCACGTAGTCTCTAAACACTGAATACTACCATTTTCTCTCCATCTCTGTAAGTATCTTAAAAACCCTTTTGATTTTTTTTTTTTTAGTTTTTCAATGTATTGGATTATGGAGGATGAGATTAATTAATGGATTTGCAGGATGAGATAGTGTTTTTTTGTGCTGTGGAGGATTGCATTATGATTTGTGAGTATTGATTTGAATGCTTAATTGTATGTTAATTTGGGACTAATTTAGGATTTTAATCCAACACCCTAATTTATGTTAGGGTTTCTGANAAACACTTTGACAAAGATGGGAGATTGGGGAAGCCTAGGGATGATGATTGGTACATAGTGCGGTCTTTGTAGAATTTTTGAGGATTTTTCTACGAGGTCACATGCATAATTTCTAGGTCTTTGTATATTACATCCAATGAATATTGTCAGCAAGTATATTGGGTGAAAGAACAATAGGATAAAATTTGTGAGAGTGAGGAGCCTACTTTGCAGAATATGATAAGCATGAGGACTAAGTATGAGAAGTATTGGGGAGATTTGAGTAGGAACAATATTTTCCTATATGTGGTTATTGTTCTGGACTCCCAGTACAAAATTGAAGGCATGATGTATGGCTTGGAAATGGTCAACAGGAAGGCATGGGCGGATCATATTGTGGCAAGGGTTAAGGAAACCCTCAGTAGATTGTTTGATAAGCTTGTCGCTTTTACGGGTGGTAATATTCCAGCTCCTAAACCTACTGCATTGTCTCCTCCTGAGGTCAGGATGGCGAAAAAGGGTAGGTGAGTTGAGAGGTATGACCACATTTTTGAGCTTCAAACGATTTCAAATGATCAAGCAAANAGGTTGTGACAATAATGGTTGACAATGCCTTATCTAACCACTTTGGAGTATCTTAAAAATAAGCTTAGAAAGGACAATAAGTCAATCGTAAGTGGTGAGTGTTTACATGCTTGATTTGTTGAACATGTCCTAAATCTTGTTGTGACCGAAGGTTTGAAAGATGTTCTTGATTTGGTTGCAAGAGTTAGAAGTGTGGTGATGTTTGTGATATCTGCACTGGCTAGGCTTGATAAATTCAAGGTTTTAGTGAGGGATGTGATTATTGAATGCAAGATGGGGTTCTGTCTTGATGTTCCTACAAGATGGAACTCAATTTTCTTGATGTTACAGACAACCTAGCCGTATAGAAAGGCCTTTGACTTATTGGTTGAAGAGGACATGCAATATGTCAAACACTTTGACAAAGATGGGAGATTGGGGAAGCCTAGGGATGATGATTGGTACATAGTGCGGTCTTTGTAGAATTTTTGAGGATTTTTCTACGAGGTCACATGCACAATTTCTAGGTCTTTGTATATTACATCCAATGAATATTGTCAGCAAGTATATTGGGTGAAAGAACAATAGGATAAAATTTGTGAGAGTGAGGAGCCTACTTTGCAGAATATGATAAGCATGAGGACTAAGTATGAGAAGTATTGGGGAGATTTGAGTAGGAACAATATTTTCCTATATGTGGTTATTGTTCTGGACTCCCAGTACAAAATTGAAGGCATGATGTATGGCTTGGAAATGGTCAACAGGAAGGCATGGGCGGATCATATTGTGGCAAGGGTTAAGGAAACCCTCAGTAGATTGTTTGATAAGCTTGTCGCTTTTACGGGTGGTAATATTCCAGCTCCTAAACCTACTGCATTGTCTCCTCCTGAGGTCGGGATGGCGAAAAAGGGTAGGTGAGTTGAGAGGTATGACCACATTTTTGAGCTTCAAACGATTTCAAATGATCAAGCAAAGTTGGATAAATACTTGGTAGCGGAGATGCACCCATTTATGCTGCAGTTTGATCTCTTATCTTGGTGGAAAGTTAATGCCATCAAGTATCCCATCCTTAGAGACCTAGCCCGTGCTATTGTGGTCATCCTTATTACTACCATAGCCTTAGAATCCGCCTTTAACACTGGGGGTGCATATTGGATCCATTATGGAGTACTTTGTCTCCTACCATTGCGGAGGTTTTGATTTGCACTAAGAATTGGATCAAAGGGTAGTTAATTCATATTCTGGATGTGGAAGACTTGAGGAGGCTGACGAGGAGGAGGGTGGTGTTAAATCATTATCATATAGGATTTGGTAATCACTCTTAATTTATTATTTTTCTTTTGCTTATAATATATTGTGGTATATTTATTTGATTGCACTTAATTTCAAATTCAATTTTTGTAAGGAAAACTTTGAGAAATGAGACTATGTCTCAATCTAGATATGTGATAATATGATTGTGATCCACCATTGCCATTGGTTTGTTAACTTTGTCTCTTAATTATTTGTAGTTTTTTACATATGTATATAATGTTTGTAATTCTAGTTTTTTTCTTATTTTTTCTTCAGGTATTATAGCCTTACAAGCCCAACCCTAATCCAAATAATCTCATCTTGGTTTGTAGTTTCAAGTTTTTAACGTTTTTACATATGAATATAATGTTTGTAATTCTAATTTTTTTTCTTTTTTTTTTTTAGGGTTTATAATCTCACTTGCGCAACTCTAATCCCAATGATCTAATCTTGATAGAAAGTCCTACAACTACAAGCTTAGGGTTAAGTGTTTAGGATTTTAGGGATTAGGGCTTAGGATTTTAAGGTTTAGGGTTTTAGGATTTAGGGGTAGGGTTATAGAGTTTAGGGTTTAGAGAATTGGAAACTGACTTACTAGTGGCAACATTCCACCCGCCCAACGACCTATAACGCTACTCACTACTCCCACTAGGCTAGGAAGTAAGCCCCAAAACCCAAAACGGTGACGAACAAATAGAATTTGTTACAAAAGCCGGCTAATGGGGGTATTCATGTGTACATCTTTGATCGTTCACCTCTAATGTGACACGTTCCCTCATACCAGTCCATTAAGGGCTGACTTCGCTAAGTAAGAGGACCGCTACTGGGATTATTCAACTACTAAATAATGACCAAGGATTACTCTACTTTTTCCACTATTGATATTGATTGACCCGTTGAGAGTATAGCAGCAGGAGAGAGAAAGAAAGAAGTAGAGTCAGGTTTTGGCTTTTATTGAGATTTCTGGTAACTTGAGATCCATAAGGAGATTACTAAGCTGAGGGATTAGGGGTTGTCAACTCCGATCAGTGCCAACAATTTGTCTAATTCTAGTGGTGTAGGGCCTTCAACAACTTCTACTGTACTGAATCTTCTGGGAGCTAACGTAAAAGACTCTTTTGATAAAAAGGGCAACCCTTAGAAAGCTTTCAAGGGTCCATGCAAGGAATCCTCCCCGTCCGGTAGGGTCTGGAAAAGGTAGCTTCCTTTTGGAGGTTCGTGCTCTGGGTTCGTCCCACCTTTTGTTCCTTATGTTTTTTGGAGTATGGAATGTCAGGGGTCTGAAGGAGCAGATGAAGCTGGAAGGAGTCATTTGTATAGAGAAACTATGGATACAAGTTTTTTAATGCTGCAATCTCTTTTTTTTTTTTTTTGATTCTGGACCGAGAGAGTTATTTGGTTTGATCTTTATCCTTTTACATGTAATAAGTATTGGTATTTTTCCTTCCCTCTTGACTTCGGATCTTACATGTAACAGTTAGCCACTAGTGTCGAGTCTAACTTACAGTGCAAGCACACGGACATGGAGGTCAAAAGACCCCACGACCTACCAACAGTTAGCCACTAATGTTCTAACTCGCGGTGCAAATCAACGGGCATGGAGGTCACAAGACCCCATGACCCCAACAGTTAGCCACCAGTATATAGTCTAACTCGCGGTGCAAGCAAACGTGCACGGGGGTCAAAGACCCCATGACCCACTAATAATTAGCCACTAGTGTTGAGTGTAAGAGAAATTCAAATATTATAACTCTTGTGCTTCAGGAACCCATGTCATTTACAACAATAGGAATGAAATGGCTATAGCTCATGTTGACTAAAGTCATGGCTTGGGTGCTTTCTCCACAATGGATAGCTCTTTTATGTGCAAACCATATGGAATCGAAAGCTAATGCAGCAAACAAGTGAAAATAAGAAGCTTGGTCTTGAGGAATTGTGTCAGTCTCATAGAACATTCCTGGAACATAAAGTTGCAACCTGGACCAATAGTGTGTCAATGTAGCCATAGGGTATCAGTCTAAGGAAATATCACATGCTCTAGAAGCTGGAAATGGAGGAGGGATTGGAGATGATTGTCTGGAATCTTTGAATACTCTAGCAGATAAAGAGAATGTAAATGGAGAAAAAAATTATGAGGAGACTTCTGTTGTTGCGTGCTCCCACTTTGATTGCAGACTTTTTCTCCCTAATCAATAAGCGCGAGATACTTCTAGAAGTTGGATCTACGGTCGGGCTACTACCAAGTGCATATTACGGAAGGAGACAAGCCAGTATAAGCTTATTTCCAACCATGCTTCCTACCAACTCTGCCAACCCCAGACGAGGAAATCGATTTCCTCCTACTTCGTGCCCATTACGCCAAAGACAGCGAGACAATGTATATTGTGTTGAGAGATTCCATGCAGAGATGCGAGACTATTTTGGGGAATATGACAAGAGGAGTATAGTATAGTTGGCAGGTGAGTAGACAGATAGCTAGGAAGCCCTTTGCAGTTGGTGGCTGAAAGGTAAGTTCTTAGGCAGTGAGTGGACAACAGCTCTCTCATTTTGGATCCCCTTGAGACTTGTCTGCTAGTCCGAGTGCCCTTCCTGAGAATGCTGGTCTTTCCAGGATAGGTGGCTTGGAAACCTCTTTCCAGTTCTGAGAAAGGACGACTCTCGACTTAGGTCTGGCCTGAGGTTGGAAATAGGTGGAATGATGAAGCAGACGACTCTTGAACCTTTGACACTGTCTTAATCAATAAGCGTAGGAAAGCAGCTTTTTCTTCTTGATTTATTTCCTGGTATGTCGCTCTACGAGCAAGGAGAGAGAAAACCAAGTGGGTTGTGGTGATGTCAGAATTTGCACCTATTTGCATCTATTTAATGAATAGTTGCATCTCTTAAAATGGGTGCATGTACATCACACCTTCTACGGTGGTTGCCAAAACTCCGAGTGAACCCAAAATAGGCCATGGACTTGGATCTACCAAATGATAAGAATGCCTCTGAGATTCTATAGTTGTTTGGAGAAAGAAAGATGCACTAGTTGCACTACTGTGAATGAATAGGGATGAGTCAGCATGGTTACTAAACAAACCATACTCACGAAAGAGTTGAGCTGAACCAAAAGAACCATGCTTGTAGGGTCTGCTTAAGTTAAGGCCATAGATGGCCTTGTGGCAGTTATGGTACCCCTTTGGGGGCTGGTGGTACTCCTTTGGGTGGATGTCAGGGAGAAGCTCTTAAATATTCCAAATTAATGCACAACTCCTCCTCGTCACAAAGACTCCCAGCTGTCTTGTTATCCCTTATACACGTATCACACATGGGGACGACGGCAAACATGCCTTAAATAAAACATCTGGAAATGGTCCTACAAATGTTCTATCTACCTAGGGGCCTTTCTCATTTAGTGGTAAACCTTACTAAGACTAGCTGCCTAAACAAATTGATATGCTTTTGCTTTTTGTGACACTGGCGAATGCGAAATATAGAGGAATACAATGAAATCATAACAAAGCAGGTAGACCAAGCAAGCTTATAGAATTCGAGGAATTAAAACTCAAAATAAGCTCTTTTGACCAGTTAGCACGTTTGATATCCAGAAAAAGGATATCATAGGAAGCACTCACAATTGTTTCTATGGTCAATGATCAAAAGCACATTCATTCAGTAAGGGATTTCTCGTCAAAGTAGTGTAATTTAGCTCAATTCGCCTCATTGATTCCTTCTATCACTCCAACCTATCCGACGAAGTGACCGTAAACCCCTTAGTCACTTCGTTGGATAGGCCAGAGTTAGGGAACCCAGTAATGTCTATATATATGCTGGTTGGTGTCGGTATCAGTGGTGAAATAGGGTAGCGATAGTGATGGAGGTCAATAGCACCTCATAAATCAAAGCCTTACTAGACTAGATAGGGGCAAAGAGGAGCTGTAAAATCATTTATCTTTTCCCTCTGAAGAGGGACAACTCACATTTCAAAAATCACCCGACAAGTCGAATCCATATCATTATAATCAAGGGCATAGGACTCTGCCACTATTCTTTATAGAAAGCATAATAGATTCTCTCTGTTTATCCTGTAGCGGGATTTTGGGAGGACCCAACTAGAGGGAGTGACATGAATCCTTGATCCGCGTAGACCAAGGGTGAACGCTCATTGTTTACGGCATGGCCTACCAAGGTATCTAATCCCATTTGCTCCCCATGCTTTCACACTTTAGAGAGCTGCCTTCGGTGAAACTAAAGGGAGGTCTGAATCGACTGATGTTGAAGAATTAGTGGATGAGTTGTGGTTAGGGGTGAAATGCCACTCGTAAAAAGCTTTAGGTTTATTGGCTTCCTATAAAGAAAACCTCCTAGGTTGTGGCAACTTTTTACTTTTCTTGGGTTGTCTTGCAAATGGCTTTGAGCATCCAGCTTCACCACTACTACCTGCTCTCTCCATCTTTGGCACTTCTCAGTCCACAAAGGACCTAATCTTTTCTTGATCTATTTGAATCACACCCTTGCTGATCCAATGGTTGATACACCTGCTCTTTCACCTATTACAGTTCCAGTGCCTACTCCTGCAAATCTAGTTTCTTCAATTGAGTTGCTTTTTGGATATTTTTTTATATCTTCTTACTTGCTTGAAATGATTCGTCTCATTGTTTGTAGGAAGACAGGAAGCCAACTAAGCCTGGAAGATTGCTTAAAAATGTGAGTGCAAGGATTTCTTACATAACTGATTCTTTCCCTGATTAGGTTGCTAGTGTTCGGTCTTGATCCAAGATGTGGAACCAAACCAAGTCTTGAAAGCCATTCTTAGAGAGAATTGGCCCACCTATCTAGTATGCGAGGAAGTTTCTCTCATGGAGCTAGCTTTTGTATGTTACTAAAGTCGGATTGCCCATTACTGGTTTTTTTTTTTTCCACGCTATGTGACTAGCCGACGATGAAGGGACTAGTAGAAGAGTTGCACTACTTAATTAGTATTGAGACTGGTTCATGTGGATCTATGATGAGATGCCAAGACTCAATCCGAAAGTCATTGTACATCATCTCGCCATCGTAACAAACCACGAGGACAATAAATTGAGAGAGTCTATTTTTGAACTTGTCACATATAGTGAAGGATGGGGTTATTATGGAATTTGTCAACAAATTCTTGTCTGTGCCTTTCTTAGATGAAGGAACAGGAAGACCTAGGATGTAGAAGATCATAACATTACTGATTTAGCAGATTTGGATTCCTATATATCATTCATTTGGTGGTTCATTATATGATATATCTCTGGGCTTTCCTAGAGTAGGATGATGGAGTTATAGAAATCAAGGACTGGTCGATGGTGAGAAAGAAGTTTGCTGTAGTAGAGAGGTGTAAAGGATAGATGTGCCACAGAGGTAAGACAAAGGAGAATGGAATTTCGTGTGGTCTAGCCCCTTGAGGATGTTGAAAGGAATGGACCTATGTCACCTTCTTTTAGCTTACCCACATACTTCATCATATCACCATATTTGTTGTTCAACTGTTATTCTTGAATTTTGTTACACAACTTGATTGTTAAGAAGAAAACTTCTGAAGTTTTCTGTCACACAACTTCGCTTCCCTTGCTCCAACTCTTTGAATCAACTGAAAATTGGTGACTCGGAATTGGGGTCAACAACCAAATTCTACTTTTTGGTGTAATTCCCTGATTTCTTTAATTCTTACTCGCATTTGTTATAGTCCCTCCTGTGATACTCCAATTGCCCCATGAAGTGGTTATTCCTAAATGAGTTATGGAGGGTATAACAAACATACCTTGTCTCCACATTGGATCAAGAATAGGGTCAGAGGGATAAAAAATACTAATTCGTATAGAGCCACTGCACCGGCCCAACTAGAAACTAGAGCTGTATGCATTATATGGACAGAAAGAAAACGACTGAGATCATTCAATACGACGGTATGAACACGATACCAAGGAAAACCCATGGAAATACCCCTTTCTCAAGGACCCGGATCCAACTAAAGAACGAAATTGAATACTCTAAGATGCTTCATAACTTCAACAAGCCCTTTTCTTATTATTAGTAAGATAGGGTTCCAAACCCGCGTAATGTACCGGATCCTTGGCTCTAACCTTAACTAATTGGCTAACTCCTAGTGGATGAGACGTTTAAGGAAAGGGCCTCGCAAAGAGTGACTGAATTCATGCAGTTGATTAAGGCAAATCCTCCAAAAAATGGTAGCAACATACCATTTTTGTAATTTCTTTCTATCAAAGAATCATACAAATGATTGATTCCCGCATGATACACTTTTGACTGAAATAATTTTACCAATTCCAAGCAATTTTCCTTATGAATTTTAAACTTGCTAGAATTGGATCTTTTTGATTTCTATATCGAAAATATACTTATGAAGTTGTTTCAACTTATTAATTAAAACTAACTCTAGATCCCTGTCCCTAAAAAATAAATCAATCCTTTTTACTCGAGCTTTGGCAGAGAATTCCATAATTTAATTCAAAATCGAGTCAAAAGGGAATTTCACAATAAAAGAGCTATGTTTCTGAAAAGATTTTTCTATTAGTAATGGGGGTTCGTGCTTTTAGCACTTGGATTTCCCCTTTCATAAACTTCCATTAAAGTATTCTCGTACGAAGTCTTTATCTTAAAATCATAACCGGCATAGCCTGACTTTCCTTTATATATTTGATTGAGGCCATTTTTCAGAGCCTATCTTACATCCCTTTGACTTTCCAATAAAAATGAAAGGAATATCTGACAACCCAAAAAAGGAGAGAGATGTCTCATCCCTTCTTTATACACATACATATACATAGCCAGACACAAATGTGTACAATTTGGTCAAAGTCTGTGGCCTCATTGGCCCTCATGAATCCTCGAGCATATTTGGACAACCATTGCCATCTCTTCCTCTAAACTCAGTAACATCAGAGTTGATCGCAGGAAACAAGTAGGCCAAACCTACTCCAGGCCTTAGCCTTCTCGAGTTCTAGAATATGTGATTAAGCTTCCGATATGAACATTCCATTAGTTTAGCTTCTAAAAGATGTCGCTAGAGGGTTCAATAGTCTCTTACACAAATCTCAAAATGAAGGTTTTGAGTTTGAGTTCCTTGCCTTGAGTTCTTAGTAGCAAGTGAAGTGATCTTTGAAGGCAGAAGTGTAACAAGAGTGTTTTCAACACAAGCAACCAAAGCTGCAATTTTTAGCTGTTTGTTTTTGTATCTTCCTTGAGGGGAGATGTGATGATCTTGCTGAGCTGATTGTTAGCTTCCTCTTCTGGTATAGGTTTGGGAGTGGAACTGTCTTTGTTGAGAAGCAGGTTGTTGCTATTGGAATTCGACCTCCGTTGATGGATGTTTGGCTGTAAGGGTCCTCAATAGGGTCAGTAGTAGTTGGGAGAGCAAGCTTTGAGATTCACTCGGATATATATATATATCTATAGGACTTGCTCATGATGTTGACTTAGGAATAGTGCACCTCTGCGTCCCTTACTGCTAGTCTTTTTGGGACTGCAGAATGCTAAAAGGATAATGACGGGGTGTAGTGGTGGTTTTGGAGGATGCATACCTTGGTTGTAGTGATCGACATTGGCGAGTCCTCTCATTTCTACGAGACTCAAAATCTCGTGCTAAAGAGCGTGGAGGTTCAAGTCCTCTCATTTCAAGATGCCTTGGTGGTGAAATGGTAGATACACGAGACTCAAAATCTCATGCTAAAGAGCGTGGAGGTTCGAGTCCTCTTCAAGGCATAATTGAATGACCAATTCAATAGGAGGCGCCTGTTGGTATTCCAGGCTTCCTTCTCCTTTCAGGGCTTATCTGAAAGAGAATCCAGTTCTTCTTGGTCGTGAATATTTGAATAGGACAGACCGCCTTGTACATATCTTTGCTTCGGAACAAAAAAAACTAGAATTAGGCTCACGGTCAACTAGAATGTGTATTATACATATGGAATGTATATTATTCATATAGAGGATCTTTCAATTGAGAAGATCTGTCGACTTGAGAGACGAAGAGAAACTTAAGTTGTGACTCGCGCCCGGCTACGTGTCCTTTGGACCCTTCGCTCGCCCACCACCAGTGGAAGCAGGCTAGCCCCCTATGTTGGTTGCCCCTTTCCCATTTTCATTATAATAAGGTAAGCATTCAAGCCCAGTAAGCCCTGGCCCATACTAGAGATAGGCTAAAGTGCCTTATATTATAATATTAGGAAAGTAACCTTTTCCTTTTTATTGAGGAGATATAAAAACAAGCAACTGGGCTTGAAGTTGCTTGCGTGCTTCTTTGTAGTGCTATTCTCTCCGGCATCTTATAAAGGATCCGATCCTTCTTCTTGCTACTTCAGTGGATGAACTTTTTTCTAGGAAGCTATTTGTCTTATTAAGTATTAATCGATGGAATGGGGTCTCCCTGTGCTTCAAATAGGGATAGAGCTCGAAACTCCCCAGAGAATGAGGTAAAGACAGCATGAACCGTTGGTCGGGCAACGATTTTGGTTGAAGCGGATCCATCCTATGTCTCATTAATCTGTGGTACATGTTAAGCTTTTTTCTAAAATTCCATCTTTAAACCCACCTCCCTAGCGAGAGGGAGGCTGTGAGTGTGACGCCCCCAGCCCCCGTTTGGGATTGGATAGTGACTGAGATATCGGGACATGTAACTCATGACTACATACCCCCGTACATGACAGTCAAGATGTAATGCACATATGGTAATTCTAGCAGTATGCTATTAATCGTAGTAGAAATTCATGTAAGTCTAAATAAGATTGAGAGCAATTTTGCAAAGCATTATGGTACGATTGAACTATAATCCCAAAAGACTATATTGTTTAAATTTCCCAAAATACAAGAGGGTCTGAAATGATAACATCTTGAAACCATTTCCCTCTTTTAAGCAACAAAAACTAAAATCTATCTCAAAACCCTACAAGGCCTTCTCTATTTCGCCTTGTCCTTGTTGATAATTTTCTTCAAAACCTCAAAAAGCTCCAATACTTCACTTATGAGGCGATTGGATGCTTCGAGCCTTTAATCTATGGATGGCTCCACCGAGCGCTTAGGGCTCCTCGGAGCCTCCATCCTGGGAGGGGGATCCACTCTCTTGCAATTCCCCATGGTCCTGGCCTAAACTTGTAACAATTTCTACGATTTCGAGTTGGGAATGGTAGTGAAAACTACCACGGTGAGATTTCGAGAAATCTCATCTCGTAAGTAAACAAACAACATACAACAGATAATATAAGCATACAAAGGCGAACCATGAAATAAATGTATGGACATGTACTTGACACGAAAAATTCACTTATGCAATTTGAGTTTTTAGTATCACACGATAGGGTTCTTTTAACTTTTTAAATCACATCTTTTTCCTTTGCACTTTGAACAATTTGATACATATCTTTTACTTATAGCCTTATCTTGTAACAATATGGTTGGATACCTCATGACTCCCCTAGACACCGCGTGTTCTCCGCTAGTTACCGCATCGCCCTATCGGCCACTTGGCCGGGGTGACTACCTCTTATTCTTGTGCACCAGTTCGCCATATTTGCCTCCACCGCACACGGCACATATAGCCACCCATAAGTTTAAGGTGTT
This sequence comes from Pterocarya stenoptera, assembly GCA_003123785.1. NCBI lineage: Eukaryota > Viridiplantae > Streptophyta > Magnoliopsida > Fagales > Juglandaceae > Pterocarya > Pterocarya stenoptera. The sequence goes on along the minus strand of QEOT01122449.1, from coordinate 1,148 downwards.
ACCTCACTCTGGCGTCCTTTAGAAAGGATCCATTTGAGGTCCATGGACTATACTTCGTTGACCCAGGGGTTATCAATCCAATTTGCATACTCAAGAATGGACAGAGGAGTTCCATTAAGACATTCTCTCCATAACATTTTGGATCGTGATCAAACATTTGTTGACTCATTTATTTGAAAACATTGCACAAATCCAAATGCATGTGACATGGACTTATGATGCTTCTTTCTTTTCATGAACAATGTAATCATGTATGCCAAAATTCATGCAATCCTGCATCAATCAATATGCATCTCACGTTACGGCTTGAAAATATTATAACACGCGAATACCCGGTTTTACACATATGAACAATTGCATTCAACACTTAGCAATTGGTAAAACAGTTTCATAAATATCATTCACTATGCTTGGCTGAAACACATAGGCACTTGTAAGTATTCGGTTCTATATGATTATGTTACCTTGTTAGATCATCATGTTATATCGAGTTTAGGGTTTAGGGTTTTAGGGTTTAGGGTTTAGGGTTAAGGGTTAAGGGTTTAGGGTTTAGGGTTAAGTGTTTAGGGTTTAGGGTTAAGGGTTTTAGGGTTTAGGGTTTAGGGTTTAAGGGTTTAGGGTTAAGGGTTTAAGGGTTTNTTTGAAAACATTGCACAAATCCAAATGCATGTGACATGGACTTATGATGCTTCTTTCTTTTCATGAACAATGTAATCATGTATGCCAAAATTCATGCAATCCTGCACCAATCAATATGCATCTCACGTTACGGCTTGAAAATATTATAACATGCGAATACCCGGTTTTACACATATGAACAATTGCATTCAACACTTAGCAATTGGTAAAACAGTTTCATAAATATCATTCACTATGCTTGGCTGAAACACACAGGCACTTGTAAGTATTCGGTTCTATATGATTATGTTACCTTGTTAGATCATCATGTTATATCGAGTTTAGGGTTTAGGGTTTAGGGTTAAGGGTTAAGGGTTAAGGGTTTAGGGTTTAGGGTTAAGGGTTTTAGGGTTTAGGGTTTAGGGTTTTAGGGTTTAGGGTTTAGGGTTTTAGGGTTTAGGGTTTAGGGTTTTAGGGTTTAGGGTTTAGGGTTTAGGGTTTAGGGTTTTAGGGTTTAGGGTTTAGGGTTT
>QEOT01122448.1:1940-28182 GCA_003123785.1 Pterocarya stenoptera | reverse complement strand
GTCATTCGGCTATATATGTTTAATTTGACCCATTAATATCAGTACTACAAGAAAAAAAGGATTTTTGCCGCGATACTAAATCATCGGAAAAAGACTAAAAATCGCCGCAATTGGTTTCTCTCCATGATTTTCCATTGTCCCGAAGTCGCGAATCAGTCTTAATTGAGAATTTGCCAAGAGAAAAAAGAAAAAAGAAAAAAGAGCAACAAATAATCTAATTTTGCACAAGACGATTTATTTCGCCAGAAAAAATCCAAAAATTTCGTCTACAATAATGTTAACCATGGTTAATCATCGCCGGAATAAGTATTTGCGGCGATTTATACCCATGAGAAATACTTATATGCAGCGAAAATTTAGCGCCGGGAAAAGACCCAACCTAAAAGAATTATATGTGGAGAGAAAAACTCATTGGAAAAGATCCCTAACAAGATAAAAGAATACAGTAAACATGATACATAAAACTATAATGGATTCACTAAGAAGCCAAAAACGAAACATAGAACACATCTTGTTACAAAAACTAAATTTGGAGAACTAAGTACAATTTTAAATCCTTCACTCTAATATTTTTTTTATAAGTAATCAAAAATTATATTCATAAGAATTTTTTGATAAGTAATGAGGCATACCAATGATGCCATAGGCTATTGACTTCTACTCCTTTATAACTATAAACGAATTAGAGAATAAAAACATGAAACTCAACAAGTCAAGTCAAATTCGAGTGCCCATGACATTTGCAAAAACTCAATAAGAGTAGTACCTCAAGATCCCTTTGCGCTAGCTCGAAGTTTCATCTCAACCAACTTGTACTGCTTTAGTCTGCAAGAGATTAGAGCATAACATACAGTTAAAAAGATACAAATTTACAAAAAGAGAAACAAAAATTGTAACAGATTATAATAAAAGCTTATGAAGACACAAAAAAATAAACCAAGTATATGTAAACACAACATCTTCTAAATTCTCACAAATCCACAGAGTAACATGCATAGCCAACAAAATACCTGAATCAGATGTAAATTTCATGGCAGTCAAGATCACCAAGCCCCAATACCTCTATAGATGTTCCTCTATTGGGTTAAGGATACCATTACAAATCAATTAAAAAATAGCATAATAACTGGGAGATATACTTGAAAAAAACTAAAAACTCATGTTATTCCAACTTATCTACTCTTCTCAAGAATATATTTGATCATATTCTGTTCAGATCTTGTCCATGCACTAAAAGCACGTACGTTGCACAATCACAAACCAGAGTAGAAATCGGAGCATCCACCCTGCACAATCACAAACCAGTAGTAGAAATAGGTTGAAAAAAAAAAAGAAACTTTCATTTCATTTCTACCTTTTCAATCTCAAGCTAGCTTTTGCCGCATTCATTTCATGCTCGATCCAGTTCTTCCATGCACTCTATGCTTCAACACCCAAAAAAGCAGAAAGAGCATTAGCCTCAACGTCTAATTAATAATATCTGATTAAGCAAAACAAGAAATGATTACTTTTCTTCCATTTGCAGATCAGGCATGCAAGCTTGATCAGTTTCCAGCGGGCGGACTTTATAAATATTGTCAGAGATGACTAAGTTTTGCCTGGTGCATGTCTTCCTGCAGCGGAAAAGGCAATTAAGATACAAGCTGCATGCCTCTAAAGGTTCAAGTAAAATACAAATAAACTTTGTTATAAAGAAAAAAAAGGTATCTTCAATAATACCAGTTTGGATCTCAAGGTATCTACTAGCAAACTACGTATAATATAAATCCATTTCTTTTGATCACTTGGTATAAAAAAGCTGTCACACCTTGAACCTTGTCATGTGCTACTTGTATATATAGTTACAAAGTTGGAAAGATTTCGCAATAATAGATTAACAGTGACTGAGAATTACATGCCTCTACCTAATTATATATCATGAAAATATGACACATAGCTACATGCTAAAAAAAAAAATATTACTATTTTTATATGCTAGTCACATACATATAGACCGTGCCTTTTGTAGTAAACAAAATAATAACTACAATAAAAATGTTTATTTGTAGTCAATTATTTCCTGCAAAAATAACTATTTCCTGTTAAAATAAATCTATTTTCATCTTAAATAATTATTATTGTCACAGATAATCTATCATAAATATTTTTTTTTTTTTTATAGTGTGCAAGGAAGTTGTAGTAAACCCGATTGAGCCAATTAGAATTGTAGTAAACCCACCAAAAGCAATAACACCCAACGTTCACAATGAAATACATATTTTATTGAAGTAGGAAGCAAATTTGAAACATGTTAACGGCCACCCTTGATTTCAACTTGATTTGCTTAACCTGGCGGCGGGAAAATAAATAAAGCCCAAATAATTGTAAAAATTCCAAGCAATATTTACAATTTTTAGTTTTTGAAAAAAAAAAAAAAACAAAAGTTCTAACCTCCAAAAGTGACTTGAAAAATAAAGTTAACCATGCCCACGCGTGTCAAAAGGTGCGTGGTATCCTCGAATCCCTTTCCACTTTTCCTCCTGCTCGCCCCTCGTAGGGCCCTCCAGGCTCCCACCCCATCGTAAAATATCTTAATCCAACGGATGGAGGTTCAATTGCGTACGTGCACCGGGGAAACACAAGGACTTATCTCAATCTTAGTTCGGCTTTGGACATAAGAACCTGACGCCAAACCTGAGGTGCGGAGACGAACCTACAGCAGCGTTTTTTTCGTTGAAAAATGAATATATGTATTTATTTTTAATTTCTTCGTTACTGTTTCGATCGCTTTATCTTCAGCTTCGGTCCGAAAATCAGAACTTTCTCACTCTTCTGCAAGTCCGAGAGAGAGTGACAGGGAGAGGGAGAGGGAGAGCGGGAGAAAGAGAGAGCTTAAGGAGGTAGCCATTTGCGTCCTTTTCTTGGAGCTTAAGCACTGTAAATTTAAGCTTCACAAAGCCGCGGTTTTGATCAGCTCCTGTAAAAGTACCTTCAGCAGCGACGCCGTAAGTTCCCGCCGTTGAAGAACCCTAATTCTCTTAGCTTAGATCAGACTCGGGGCACCAAGTGAACCTCCTCCTCCATTTCTTCGTCCTTCCGGGCCTTTCAGTAATTTTACTTCCCCATCTTAATTGTTGCTCGGCTAGTGTGGAAAGAAAAAAGAGTGATAGCCTTCCTCATTTTGTGTCTTTTTTCTCCTTTCTTTGAGTTTTTGTTGAATTAGCTCGGAAATGTTTGTGCATGGGTAATTTGTTTATGTTATGTGAAGAATTGAGTTGGCAGTGTCTCCTTGTGATGAGTATCTTACAAGGTTCTGAGGTAAAGGGTTTGGCTTTTGATTTTACTCAAAAATTTTCCACTTATGCCTGAATTGTAGTATTTTAAGTCTAAATGGATGAGAGTGCAGTTTATTTTGTTTTTGATGTATTATCTTCGCCTCGGGAGCTATCATTTTGTTAAAATTTTAGTAATTTTGTGTCTTGGCGATGTTAGTGTTTTCCTTCATTTTTTCTTTCTTTCTTTTTATGGTGGGTATCATTTTTCACTTTATAATTGATCATGAAAGTATGGTAAGATTTTTGAGTAATTGACATTGTCAAGGAAACCGGGTCTAAAATTTAACATTTTAAGAACATAAATTTGGATTGTGTACATCCACTTGGTTACTAAAATGTTGATAAAGTGAAGGAATTTTGGAGTCTTTCTGGGGTTTTGTCTTTTTGGTAGATTACTTGTTCTCGGCAGTCAGTGTATCGCATACTATCGTGTTTGGACTTGCATGGGAGTTTTGATTTTGTTGATGACGCAATTGGCTGTCATTTGCAGCATGGCTTCCAAAATTTGTTGTATCTTTAAAGCATGCTGAAAGAAATGGAATAAACTTGGTTAAATTGTAATTTTTCATCTCATATTGTGTTAGTGTACTAGTGTGGCACTTCTTTTTACACGTGTTTTCTTCTTCATGTTTGAAACGATGTCTCCCTCTTTTGTACTTTCAAATGATTCATCATAAAATTTTAAACGTATATATTTTACTGATATTCGTTTTAGGAGCAGTTCAAAATATGCTACTCTTTCTTCAAGCATTATTTCTAGTCACTCATTTATCAACTGCACAGTCTTTTGCAGGGTGATTTTCTGAAGGATGCCAGAATAAATTCCCTTAGAATTTTCATTTTGGGGTTAACATGTGATGCTATTTTTTAATTAAATCAAGCATACCTAGTTGTGTAATTTTGGGTATGAGGTGTTTCAAGCCACGATGATGTTATATATGGGCTAAACCACTTTCAGAAAAAAAGAGGAGTGGCTGGGTATATCTTGGTGGCTGGCTTTTTAATGCCTGGTAACGGAGTTGAAGATAGGATCCACAAGTTATATGGGCCAGATAACTCTTCCCTAGACCAGCACCAATCTCAAGCTGTCGAGGATAGTTGGCCTGCGTTTAACTGCAATCCATGGGTTGGGAAATGGAGGCAGATTGGGGTAGCTCCAAGTTGTGATGTAAAAAGCTTCAACCATAAAAAATTAGGTATCAGTCATTTCCATTATTTATGATATACTTCATCCCTTCATGCCTCTGCTTTGTCACTGTGCGGTGTTCGAGGTTTTTTCACTGTGCATTTGAGTTAAAATTCATTTATGGGAATTTGAAACAGCCATTTCATGCTCTTTGTTATAAAAACTGCATTTCTTTTGGCATTTGCAGATTCTGTGAAAAGGCATGGTAGTGAATCTTTGAGCGCGTCCTTTAACCAAAACCGTGAGTATTCCAACATTTACTCCAGAAGCCAACAGCTGAGTTCAAATGAAGATATGCTTGGATGCCACAAATTCCAGGCAAGACAAAGACAATCGGAGGTTTTGGGTGAAAATACAGTTTATGATCCACAGGCTATAACTTCCAGATGTCTTTCCTTCCTTATTCCTCAGCAGGAAAATGTGTCTGGGGATAGTCCCACCCTAACAACGAATTCGGAAAGGTCGGAAATTACCGAAGCCTCCATCGACTTTGACTTAGTTGGAGGGAAACAGCAGCTTGTTAGGGGCCAACAACTACATTCTCCACATACTCACCTAATGCAGTCTGGGTACAATGAAATGCAGATGCTGCAGCAGCATGTTGTGTTCAAGCAGCTACAAGAACTTCAGAGGCAGCAACAACTTCAGCACTTTGGTGATTCTAGGCAGCAGAATTCTGCAAACCAGATTTCTGCAATGACTAAACAGGCTGCTGGGGCTCAGATTTCACCTGTCATCAATGGAACTCCTGTTAATGATGCATCACACATGCTTATGAACTGGATGCAGCAAGGTCCTTCTCCCACTGTGCAAGGTGTATCTAGCAGAGTCGTAGTTTCACAAGATCAAGGTCAGGCTTTGCATTCCATGGGTCTGGCTTCTCAGCAGCTTGATGTATCCTTATACGGCACCCCTATTGCTAGTGCAAGAGGTAGAATGAGTGAATATTCCCATCTCCACGGGATGTCTCATGATTCTACAAATTTGTTGACTAAGGTTAGTGTTCAGGCACAAAAGCCTATTACACAATCATCAAGCTTCAGTAACCCCCATGTAGGTGATGAGGTTACTGTTTCTTCAGAGCAGGTTTGCTTTCCCCAAGAAGGTTTCATATCCAAACAAAGGCTTCAGGGAAACAATATGTTTGGACAGATTTCTGTTCAGGGGTTGAATAGTTCTGTTGTTTCAAGCAATCTCCAACTGGGGAATACTCTGCAAAAGAATGCATCACCAACAGAATTTAATGGGAGGCCAGAGCGAGCTGGTTGGTCTGGAACCTTGCAGCAGAAAAATACGCGGCTTGGCCCTTCTCAGGGTTTGGTTCCTCTAGATCCGATGGAAGAGAAGATTTTATACAATCTGGATGATAACATCTGGGACACTTCTTTTGGTGGGCACATTGACATGGGCACTGGAGGCTTTGGAATTACACTGGACCCAACAGACCATTCGAGTGCATTTCCTGCCATTCAAAGTGGAAGCTGGAGTGCTCTTATGCAATCTGCAGTTGCAGAAGCTTCTAGTAGTGATACTGGGCTACAGGAAGAGTGGAGTGGCTTAACTTTTCAGAACTCAGAACTCTCAACTGATAATCAGCCTTCAAATGCTATGGATAGTGAAAGGCAACAGTCAAGTTGGCTTGATAGCAACCTACTGAGTACCGCCTCCTTAAGTTCAAGACATTTTCCTGCGTTTAATGAGTCTAGTGTGAGCTCTAGCTTCCCTGGCTTTCATCAACCAGGCGTCCAGTTCTCAATTGAGCAGAGAGATACACTGCACCAGGATGATTCTCATGAATCAATTCGAAAGTCTCCCAAAAACAGTGGTGAGTGGATTGATTGTGGCCATAAACAAAAACCATCCATTGAAGGACGTCAACCAGTTCAACCACTTGTGTCATTGGACGGTGCATGGACTGGTCAGATTTTTGAGCACCCAGAAAGCGATTCCCATCAGCAAAGAAATGCCTCAATTAACAATGTTAGCCAACCATGCAGTGAACTAAAAGGTAGGAGCATCATGTGTTGGTCAGCTAATTTCAGTATTTCCTTTTTTGGCTTTCATAGTACCAAGAACTGACTGGATAATTGTTGGACAGGTGATATCAATGAAGCTACATACCAGGGGAGGAGTTTTGATGATTGTCTGCAGGAGAGCAATAATAATTCTGTTGCAAGTTATTTTTCTAGACCAGCTAGAGGATTGGAGCCAGTACACTCTGGCATGGATGGTACTCTGCCCAGCAGAGAACATTCACAAATATTTAACTTTGCTGCTCTGCCAAATTCAAGCCCTTCCAAGGCCTTTCGAGAAACCGGTCAACATAATCAGCTTGATTATGTTAAGAGTGCTGATATATCCAGGAACAAGGAAAATCAGAGCATGGCTAAAAACCAGCATCAGATGAGTAATGGTTCTTATGTTTTGCATAACTATCTTGAGAAAGGAGGTGGAACAGATGGGATGGAGCAGAAATGCTACCAAAACGACAACTCTTATGACAACTATGGCTCGAAAGGATTTATTGGGCAAGAGCAAGAACATGTTGGACACCTCAAATTCGTTAATAATGTTCATAGCAGTGCCTTGACCTTGGATAAGGTGACTAATAGTTTTCTCTATCCATTGCTGATACTTTCTGCTGTGTCTTTCTCCTTTTTGATGATGTCATTTGTCTTCTGTTACAGGGACATTTACTGGATTATCAAGGAAACTCAAAAGCTTCAGAGATAGCTTCTAGAGGTGACCTTGATCCATCTACTACCCTTCGCAGATCCGTTCATCCCCATTTTGAAAAAGTTTCCGCTCCAACAAGGTAGTTGGTTATGAAATAATGATAGTATGGATGCATGGTCTGTATATAATCATTGTTATGCTTACTGATTGTTATCTCACTGTGTTATCACACGATCCTTTACTAATCTATTCCGTTCTTTGCTTGTAAATTTTACTGGCCTTTGTTGTTCTCTACTCATTCTGTATGTCTCATGAGTCTTTTTCTGACTAAATGATGGCAGTGAAAATATGCTTGAGCTTCTTCATAAGGTTGACCAATCTGAGGAGAACAGCAGTATACCTCATTTTGGCTCTAGAGCCTGTGATTCATTGGTGTCTGAGACAGAGACTCCTGATGGATCTGTTGCCCATTTGTATAATCAGTCAGCTGCTTGTCAAGGTTTCGCCATGAAACTGGCTCCTGCATCTCAACAGCTGTCCAATATGAACCCTTTCATCTCATCACAGGATAATCTAAGTTTCAGGCAAGCCAATTCTGAGATAGAGAAGAACCAGACCTGGTTAGCTTACCCATCTGTTCAGTCGTGTTCTTCATCACACGAATCATCTCAAAGATCACATTGGGATAATAAATTTAGAATTTCAGGACAGACGAGCATCCCCTCGTCTTTATATATGCCTGGGGTTGCAGCTTTTACATCAAGTCCTCCATATATAAGAAATCAGCTTCAAATGCAGGACACGCCAAATGCACCTCTGGCATGTTCATCTTCACAGGCAACATTGGCTGGTACAGTTAGCAGATACCCACCGTTTGACCTTGCTCCCTCTCAGCCTCCTGTTATGTCAGGCATGCATCAGCTGGGTTCATTTTCAGAGAGACCACACAATGTATGGACAAATGTACCAGTTCAGCAACGCCCTTCTGTTGTAGAATCTCTTAAGGTTCCGGCTATGGATCCGTCAACAAATTGCTGGGAAACTTCACTGGTGCCACCAGGGATAAATGACCAAAATTCCGAGAAAGTTGGATATGGATCATCAGAATTTGGCACATCTCCAAGGAATTCACAAGGATTTGAACATGGGGCAGGTCAGCAAGAGGGAGGGAGATCTCAGATACAAAAATCATCTGAGCTACATGATGCTTCACAGACTCATAGTTTGCCTAGAAATATCTCTGATGCAGATGCTTTTGCCTCTGGCTCATTGTTGGCTCATTCGCACCAGCTGGACCTCGATAGAATACAGCATGAAGACAACAATGCTCCTTCTCCCTCTGAAAGAATTATTGGAACCATTGGTCATTCTCTAAAACTATCACATGTTTCTCATCCGAATTACTCCCTACTGCCCCAAGTGCAGGAAATGAAGAATGTGGATGCTGATCCAAGTAGGAGAGTTTCGGATGTTGAGCATGTGGCTGCCACTGATGCACCACATCTAACATATGAAGAGAATTCCAAGTTCAGAAACCAATTGGATACTGGACTGGCATCAGCATCCCCATTCAACACATCACTATCTGGGGACACTAAAATGCAAAGTTTCTTGACAGAAGCAAGAGAAAACTTTGGCATAAAAGCTTCATCACAGCCTGCTCTTCTAGATTGGCCTCAAGCGATGGTCACGACTGGTCAAAATGATTTTTTGAGTCAATCTACTACCAGTACCGTGTTATCAAATCATGCAGGGCATCCCCAGATTAATTTGCGCATGGCACCCACATTGTTTAAACAGTATGAGGCTTTCAGACATGGGCAGATGCCACCTTTATATGATGGAAGACATGCAAAGACAGCTGCAGGACAGTTCTCTCTCTGGAAGCCTTCCCAGAATTTGGATATATTTTCTTCTGGGGAACGATTAGATGCTGCTGATGCTAGTGAATCTCTTTCAGCCCCTTATTTGTGGCCTTCGGATGGTACCAATCAATGCATGGCGAATGTGAGACCAAAAAAACGGAAAGCTGCAACATCTGGTCTTCTACCATGGTGCAAAGAAGTAACACAAGGTTCTCAAAGGGTTCAAAATATCAGGTGCTTGTCATTATAGCCCGTTGTTTGATTATTACTGCTTTGATTCCTTATTTAACCATTTTTATTCCTTGGAAGATGGAATGAAAGAAAGAACTAATTGTGCTAGAAAATTCTTAATATTCCTCTCAATTCATCCATCTTCTTGGACGGAGTGGAGCATTATAGTCACTTCACTTCATATTGATGGTCAATACAAGATAATATTTCTAATCTAACTTGTATTTTCACAATTTACTTAATTTTATTTGAAGCTATTATCAGTTATGTATCACACTGGCTACTTCTCTTTTCATTTTGTAAATGCTTACAAGTGCATTTGCTTTTGCAGTGTTGCAGAACATGACTGGGCAAAAGCCGCAAATCGATTGATTGAGAAGGTTTGATCCTACTAGGATGTTTTATATATCAAAAGTGTATCATCTTAGTTTGCCGTATATCTACTTATCAAAAAATTAAGTATTGTCTTATATCTAGGTATCAACAATGGTTGTAATAGCAATCAGTTCCAATGGCAGGTGGAAGATGAGGCTGAATTGGTTGAAGATCGGCTGTCAATATTTCGTTCGAAGAAAAGGCTTATCATGACATCACAGCTTATGCAGCAATTGTTTTGCCCTGCACCAATGTCCATTCTCTCATCAAGGGCTGTTTCGCAATATGATACTCTGGCATACTCTGTTGCCAAATTATCACTAGGAGATGCATGTAGCCTGACCTCTTGCACAATTAATCGTTTTTTGCATGTACCGCTGAATAACAACACGTTGTAAGTATTGTTATTATTGATTTTTTATGCTTCTTTTCTGAAATATAGTAAAGTTTTTCATGAAGGGAAAAGAGATGGGGGGGATTCTAGTGTGTGTTGTGCAAAACCAAAGGAAAAAACAAAGGTATCAGGGGGACACTCTAAAATTGAACTACAAAGTCAAATCCTATCTGTTAAGCGTGCAAGCGGGATAGTCAATGCATGGGTTTGTTATACTGGAATATCATAAATGTTTTGAAAGAACTTCATTCTAAGTCTCTGGAAAGATAACTTCTATCTGTAAATAAATGTTCAGGATTTCAGAAAAGCTCAAAGCTTTTGAGGGTGTTGATGACCAGTCCTTTTCAGAAGTTGTAAAAGACTTCAGCAATAGAGCAAAAAAGTTGGAAATTGACTTACTCAGGTATGAAACAAATTGTGCCATTATTAGTTAACTGATTTTGTCACTTTCAGCATCATTGGAATCTCAAATCATTGTTGCAAGTATGTGATAAAAGCGGTTACAAGCTTATATGTATCACAACCATATACACATGCCAGAAGATCGGCAACTTGCTCCATTCCCAGGGGGTTTATTTTACTGCTTATGAAACCAAAATAATATGCCTCATCACAGGAAAATTGAAAACAGGGAAGCAAATATAAGAAGAAGGGGGAAAAATGGATGGGTCCTACACTTTGGGATATTTTCCTTCTTATTTTACACAGGCTGAAAGAAAAAGAAACACAGATTTAGCCACTTGGTAAAAGAAAAATAAAATAATTGCATCCTGTTTTAATGCATTTCACTTGATGATGCAGATTGGACAAGGTAGCATCCATTTTAGACGTAAGAGTGGAATGCCAGGAGTTGGAAAAGTTTTCTGTCATTAACCGCTTTGCCAAATTCCACATCCGGCAAGCAGATTCATCTGGAAACTCTTCTTCCTCCAGTACTGTTACCCCTGCACCAAAACCCAATCCCCAGAGATATGTCATTGCACATCCAATACCTAGGAATCTACCGGAGGGGTTACAATGTCTTTCACTGTGATTATCAAATCGAACGATCCCCTTCCCAATCGAACCAGTTATACATTCCTTGTCCGGTCCATATCCCACAAATGATCTCTTTCATCTGCGTATATGCTGGCACAATGAAAGGAGCATTTCTTGATGGTATGCAAAGCAACTCAACCACAAGTAACGAAGGTCGCTTATTCAATGTTGAACTGAGGTTGATTGTTATCATTTTTGAGAGAGTACATAGTATTTCCTGTATATTTTGATGGATTTCCAAGGAGAATAGGTAGTGCCCCAAGTAATCTTTTCATATAATAGCAAGAGGATCGTTGCTATGGATGTTTCTCTAGTCTCAAGTTACATATATAATAATCAAGTTATAGGAATATCGGTTAGCTATATGGTTTTGGTGTTTTCCTTTTTCCCGTATTGTTTTCCCCCTTTTCAGATTGGTTCTAGTTTCAACTCTGAATAGTTGGCTTCTTGAAGATGGATAGTCAATAAAATATGTGGAGAGGTGCACCTGGTTGTAATATTATATTTATTCCTTTTTAGGGGGAGGGAAAGATCTCTGAAAAAGCGTGCAGAAGCTTCCATGACAACCATTTGTTTTTTCTTTGAAGAGTAGTTTTCGGACATTGATTCTCTGTCCCACCTCAAAGTCACAAAAAGAGCATTTACATGTGATGTGGAGGAAGAGACAAGGAATCGCTTTTTGTTGAATGTAAGACACAAAAGCTTTGTATCTTTTGTTGGTTGGAAGAATTCAAAATACTTGATTGTCTATCAATTATCCCCTAAAACTTGACTGAAAGTTGCCGGGACACGTCAGATTTTTTGTGATCCTCTTAATCAACACTTTTTGTTTGTTTGTTTGTCCACGCTGTCTGTCTGTCTGTATATAGCTGCAATATCTGATTCACTCATGATTGGGAGAGTGCAGTAACAAAGAAAAGTCTAGGCAGAAGCAGAAAGAACAAGAATCATAATCATAATAATAATAATATTAATAATATGAGTAATTACTCTTACTTTTACGTGGTCTGCAATACCGACGTGTCATGCTTCAGTTTTGTTTTTAATCATCAAAATTTTGAAAATTGGACATACGAAAAATCTCTCATGTTTTTTGCCCAAAAACCTCTGTACCTCCATTTTCGTTGCTGCATTTTGTTTGTTCCACGTCTAAACTCAGCTAACAGATCCATTCAAGCTCTAATTTTAAGTTCATTTTGGTTTGAAGTCCAACAGTTGGAAAGGTAACCTCCAAATTACAAATAAAATAAAATAATTTTTCCATTTTTCCTTCGTTTTAGAGCTCTACCTCTGGTTTGAAACCATAAACTGTACACACAAAAATAAGTTGGTGTTCTCAATAAGTGAGACTTGGGTCTAGAGTTTAATCACCTAAATATTAGATGGACATGGATGGAATGAAAAAAAAAAAAGGGGGTACACCTAAACTTAGAGCCGGGTCTTTCTGAGTAAGATGTATATGATTTTGGAGCCGAAGATTGAAGAAAACCAGATAGATAGAAAGTCAAAAGATGGGATTCCAAAGCAGGAATTACAAGATCTTAAATTGAAATGGTGGAGCTCGGATGCGAGAAAGCCGAAACACACCCAAGAAGAAGGAAAGCCCGGAAATGGTGAAATTTGCGTTTGGATCTTTCATAGGAAGAAAGATAAAAGCTTTTGGGACAACCAAACAATTTTTCATGGACTCCATTATAAATTTTGTACGTCTTTTATAAGAATATAGGCTCTGTAAATAAAAGTGAATTTATCATATCCTTTATAATAGAGTCCATTTTTTTATAAATAAAGAACTTGCCGGAGATTTGTGCATTTAAAACTTGTATATATCATTCTCTTAGCAATATTTATTAGTTGGTTCTTGTTGGTGAAAATCACAATAATATAATAAAAATTTACAATGAAATTAAAATTAAGACGAAACTAGTTTGAACTGAGGCATGGAAATGTCGCTTTCTTTAAGGAGATTCAAGCCTTCTGCGGTATACAAAGTCTCAAATCAACCGGTGCAGCAGAAATCTTCTTTTGACTTGACTTCTCCAGGATGCAACAGCCCAATTGATCGTCGTATGACTTAAGCCTACTCTGCACAAGTGGTTGAGTCCAAAACTTCACTCAAAAGAACACATTTCTTTTATCTGGAAATACTCTTAAAAAAAATATCTATATATACTTTGTCTTTCTTTTTTGTTTAGAAAAATACTAACTCCATACGTATTGAAAAGAGAAAGTACTACCCTTCAATAACAACCACATGTACACTACTTGCCAATCTCCATACAATTTAAATAAAAAGTAGACGTTTAAAAGTAAGAAACGGCATAACAACATTTATTACCAACTTAAAAGTAAAACCGACCTGCAGAAGATATTTAAGAAAACAAATGGAAACATTGGCGAACATCACTCGAAAGAAACGTAAAAAGGCCTTAAAGTTAGTTTTACCAGTTATTTAACCAAGACTAAAAGTAAAAAATAACGGCAATAAAGTAAATAGAAAGCAACATTGCTAACCAAAGGATTCGACTTTAACAAGTCATGAATATAAGCAAGCTCGATAACGTACAATCAATAAATCTCATAAATTCTAATAATTATTTTAAAAAATGCCACCATTCCCTCACTATTTTTTAATAATAATAATAATAATAAATAATAATATAAGAGATACTTACAGACAAATAATGATTATTATGCATCATAAAAGTATGATCTGCATTGAACCCTCACTTAATGAAATAACAACTTTTACTCTAGAGTCAATAGTGGTCTCAGACTTAAACTGTGACTGCTTATGGGAAATAAAGAATTATTATTCACACATAATAATCCAGGTGTTGACATAAGCTTTATTAGCCAGCACATTAAGACCTTGTACTCATCCCAGTTTCATGAGTGTTTTTTAGAATAAACCCAAATCTTATAGAGAGCGGCTCTACTCTCACACTCACATAGGTGAAATCTGTCAAGCGTGTTCCTGTAATTCTTACACCCTACTCATAAGAGTTACAGAATTTTATTAAGAGTTTCTCCATAGACTCATCCTCCACAATATTACAGGATCAATGCACTCACATCATAGGAATGAAAAATAAAATAAATAGTGCATTTTTTACGACCATTATATGATTTGTTTTTTTCCATTGAACCCAATTCTCAGGATCTCTAGTCCCTAGGTTAGGTATCCTCATATATGGCTCATGAATTTATGGATTTTAATCACATTCCCCTCGATGTATTCCAGATCATTTCTCTTGTCAAAATTTTGTTTAGTGGATCTACATTAATATCATCATCAGTAAAATAAAAATCTCGCAATATTGTGGTTTTTTTTTAATGAATCTGGATTTACCGTTATAATAACGGTTTTTGTACTCTACTAGTTGTAGCAATACTATCACACTTAATTGTTTTTTTTTTCACAAAAGAATAAATCTATCAACTAATTTGCTTCTTTATTGAAGCTAAAGCAATTCAACTCTATAGTTGACTTAGGAAAAAAATACGGCAACCCCCAAACATTAAAACAATAAGCAATAAAGTCTTAAAACGGCTTAATATATATCCAAATTTAACTTAGAATATTGAAATTAAATATTAACGTTCAAAGGCTTTCTCCATAATTAATGCCATATAAGTTTGAAAGAAAGGAAACAGCAACTGTAAACCGCGTACACCAATTACCAAAAAGGTAGATAACATTTAGCTTTACTTCCAAAATTTCAGGAAAAAAATAATAATAATTGAAGTAAACGAAGTAAACGTTAGGGCCCTTTTGAAAAACAAATATTATTTTCTAAAACCTTGAACGATACGTTGGGGGCTAAATATTTTAATAAAAATATTCTCTTCTAAAAACTTAACTCCCACTAATTTTTAGATTTAAAAAAAAAAATTCATTCTCATAAAAAAAATACTCCTTACTCAAAAATCACTTTATTCCAATATGAAAAATTTGACTGCAATTTTTTATTCCATATCAAAGAAAAACATAAGCATGTGTGCCATAACATTTAAAAAATAATACACATAAAAAGAAACATCTTATACTTTATTCTCAACATTCAATTTAAACATCTCATCACAAGCATAACCCTTGCCTACAAAAACTTCATTTTTTGTAATAACATATTAATCAGATTCCATAATTTGTTTGAAGCCCGCTTTGTTGAGTAAAAAACTCGACATCAAATTCTTCCTTATAGATGGTGTATAGAGCACATATTTGAGCATCAATATACGTCCATAGGTGAATTTCACCTCAACCTCACCACTACCAAGAACCTCAGTTTTACTTGAATCACCAAGTATAATTGTCTTTTCTTTTTCAAAGGGAGTAAAATTTTTTAACCAATTTTTATCATAGCAAACATGCCTATTAGCACTAGAATCTGCCCACCACCTTTCAACAAATTGAACCAAGTTTATGTCTGTGATCATTGTTACAAATGGCTCATCAGTTATGTTAACTTGAGGATTATGTTCTTACTTCTGGAACTTTCAAATTTGAGCAAAGTGCCCAATTTTACCACAGACAAAACACGCTAGATTTTGTGAAGAGGTTTCTTGGTTCTTATCATTTTGGCTTTGAAAACCCTTTTTGTGAGGTCTACTAAATTTTTTGAAATCTTTTCTTTGCGGTTTCAAAAAACTATTTCTTGTATTTTGACCTTTGGGCAAGCTACCATTTTCAAAAATTAAGTTTACCTTTGTCGTAGAATCCTCATTACCATTTTGAAACACCAAATCATCTTAACCTCTAACTTCCTCCTCTACGAGAATACGCGTGATTAAGGTCTCTAATGATGTGTCCTTTTGTTTATGGCGCATCAACATTTGAAACTCCTTCCATGAAGGTGGTAGTTTGTCGATGATGCCGCAAACAATTAGATTGTCTCCAATCTTGATGCCTTCGGATCTAACTTCAACTACAATCATTTGAAAATCTTGCGCTTGCTCCGCAACGAATTTTCTATCTACCATTTGATTTCGAAAGAAGTGACTTACTGCATATTTCTTTGCTCCGGTTTCTTCTGTATCATATTTACTCTGTAAAGCTTTCCAAATTTTATTTGCAGAGGTGTAAGTAGTGTTGTAGTAATCATAAAACTGATCAACAAGACAATTTAAAAAATAACATTGACAGTTATATTCATCTTTGATATATTTTTTAATCTTTTCTTCGTAAGCCTTCACTTGTGCTTCAGTCATGTTCTCGATAGTGATCTTGTTAGGATTATTTGCTATGAGAACATAAGAGACGTTGAGAAGGCTTAGATAGAAGAGAACCTTGCACTTCCATCTCTTGAAATAAACTCATTTAAATCGGAAGGGCTTGTTGAGATCTCCAATCATTTCCGTGGATTTTTCAGTTGTAGGCTCTATGTCTGAATCTCCTTAAAATTGTTGGTAAAAATCACAATAATATAATAAAAATTACAATGAAATTAAAATTAAGACGAAGCCAGTTTGGACTGAAGTACGGAAATGTCGCTCTCTTTAAGGAGATTTAAGCCTTCTGCGGTGTACAAAGTCTCAAATTAACCGATGCAGTTGAAATCTTCTTTTGAGTGGACTCTTCTAGGATACAATAACCCAACTGATCTTCGTATGACTTAAGCCTACTCTGCACAAGTGGTTGAGTCCAAAACTCCACTCAAAAGAACACATTTCTTTTATCAAGAAATACTCTTAAAAAAATATATATTTATATACACTTTGTCTTTCTCTTTTGTTTAGAAAAATACTAACTCCATACGTATTGAAAAGAGAAAGTATTACCTTCAATAACAACCACATGTACACTACTTGCCAATCTCCATACAATTTAAATAAAAAATAGATGTTTAAAAGTAAGAAACGGCATAACAACATTTATTATCAACTTAAAAGTAAAACCGACCTGTAGAAGATATTTAAGAAAAAAAATATAAACATTAAAAACGTTAATGGAAACATTGATAACGAACATCACTCGAAAGAAACGTAAAAAGGTCTTAAAGTTGGTTTAACCAATTGTTTAACCAAGACTAAAAGTAAAAAATAATGGCAATAAAGTAAATAGAAAGTAACATTACTAACCAAAGGATTCGGCTTCAGCAAGTCATGAATACAAGCAAACTTGATAACGTACGAGCAATAAATCTCATAAATTCTAATAATTATTTTAAAAAATACCACCAGTTCTTGCTACAATAATAATAATAATAATAATGAGTTTAGTTTATATTAAATGATATGTCCTGTTAAATAGAGCAAATGATAAGATCGATTATGATGAATAAAAAGACAGATCTTATCCGTTCAGTTTTTTTAATAAGACACATTTAATGGGTTTTCACTGGTAAAAAATATCAAACTCAAAAATCACTATTCTCTAATTGATAATAAAAATTATTATACCCACTAAAGTTATTGTTCCAAACAGTTGGTTTTTTTACTCTAGATAACAGGGAAATTACTTGGAGTGGTTGGCACAATTTTGCAATATTTTTGTCAAAAAGATAACAGAGAAAACAGAACATGTAAACTATAAAACTTTTCACAAATAATAGGAGTATTTTGACAGGATACGATCAAACTTAGAAAGACGAGGTTTTTGGGCTTTTTATATGCTATAAAAGTTGGTTTTTCTGCTACAATTAGAGTATCAATATATCTGATTATAGAACAATAGGCCTATTTTTCTCATTCACATTTTATATTCATATTTATTTATTTATTTATTAACAATGTTGTTAATGCATAAAAATTGCACAACAGGCAGAAAGGCGAGAAAAAGTTATTCCCGGCCCACTATGACAATTCGGGCCTCAATATGTGTGGTCTGATGCCCCGACAGTGGTCCGGTGCGGTTTTACGGTGTCGGTGCGTACATCTATGATGATGTATAGAAGACAAATGCAAGAAAAGTAAAGAGATTGAGACACACAGATTTACATGATTCGACATAGTGCCTACATCCACGGGTGTTTGGGGAGGAAAAATCCATTATAACATGAGTAGTTTACAGTTTCTCATAATCTCTTATTTCTCACTGTACAATAGAAGTCGGAGATCTATTTACTGGAGAAAATGTTCTCGCAGGAGCTCCCTTCGCCAGGTTAAAGAAGATACGCTAGAAGACTCCCTCACTGTAATCATCTGGCTATCCCCTTTTATCTGATCCCTCTCTCCGCATGCCTGTCTGCAGTGATGAGGCTTGGTCACCTTTTTCTTTTCGTGTCTAACACCCTCTCCTCATTTTCACTTTTTCTCTTACCTTTCCGTTTTTTTCTCCTGACACTCTCATTTCTCTTGTCCTCTTCCAGTCTCCCATTCCTCTATCTTTTTTGTCATCTAGTGATGACTTTTTGGTAGGCTGGGCGTGGTCTACCCGGGCCAAAATATTTTATCCCCTTTAAATGTTGCAAACTGTCTTTCCTTCTTGCTGGTGCCAACAAGTTTTGATATCAGGGTCTCTTAGCACCCAAATCATATTTATTGTACCCTTGAAGATATCTTCAAATCTAGGGATCGCCCCTTTTTTAAAGGTGATTCTAGGCATCTTAGGCCTCCTAATGTCAAAAACAATAATTATTGAAAGCCAATTAGTTATGAGCAAGGCTACTCTCACCGAAAATTCTGTATCGAATAGTGTAAATTTATTTTTATTTTACTTTCACATATTTTTTAATCATTTTAAACATTTTTAAAAAATAATAAAATTTATAAAATTACTATAAAACATTTACTTAACCATTAAGTAAAAAGAAAAAATAAAAATAAAATAAAAACACAATTGGGTAAAAAAATTTATGTTGGAGTAGTGTTTCTCATTAGTTATTTTATTCTTAAGCGGATGTGTAAACCACACAATTTACATAATTTAAATGATAAAATTTAATTCGTGAGATTCAAATTTTAAAATTTATATTTCAAATTAAGTTATGCCATGTAAACACTTAATTATTAGATGTGCTCTACACCCCGATTTAAAAATAGAATTTTTTGCTAAAAAATTACTAGGATCATCCTTATGTAATTGTTGCTAGGACTGTTCACCTGACTTGGTTTAGATAGATTCCAATTAACTGATTACCCGAATAGGCGGTAACCCGACCCGAAAATGATTTTGGTAAAATCGGGTTTGCCGACCTGACGCAGTTGTTGTTGTTGTTGTTTTTCTTTTTCTTTTTTTTTTTTCTTTTTAAATACTAGAAAATTTTGATTACCATTCTATTAGAAAAATAAAAATCTTTCTAACAAATTCTCGATAACTTCTTAATGGCATAAAGTCGACTTGAAGTGCGCTCGTGAACCCATCAAAATGGATGGTATTTTTAATTGTTGGACTTTCTTAATCTTGAATATGTTGTTATAACATATATTCTTTAATCTTGTATCTTTATAAAATATAAATGGGAGTTGGATGTAAATGAGGAAATTATTGTATTAATTACATCATTAATGTGATATAATTACATTATATCAACCGAAATGTGACATCACAATAAAATTGAATAAAAATATATAATATACATTATATCAAAATTGAAATAAAGAAAAAATCGATTTTAATTTGGCATCGATGCCACGTGGCTTATTAAAAAAATAAAAATGCAAACATAAAAAAATAAGAGTTAATATAGGATTTTAGCCTTCATATTTTTGTATTTTTGGAGTCATTTTATTTTAAATATATATTTTTTTAATAAACCACACGGCACCACATTGTGATGACATGCCAAGGGACAAAATGAATAATATAAATTAGGGGATATAGTAGATTTACTCTTTTACAATTATTTACACAATTATATTTTAAATTAAATGCATTTTTATAAAATAATTTATAAAAATAAAATTAATTTATAAAAATGCATTTAATTTAAAATTGAGTTATATAAAAAGTTTTACAGATATTATTACTCTAAGAATGAAATATGATTACTGAAATGAGATCATTATTATTATTTTTTTTTATTTTTCTAAGCAAACCATTAGGTTTATTAAATTCCTTTGGGGCAATGGAATTCTTAAAAAGATAAAAAAAGAAAAAGAAAAAAAGACTACATAATAAAATGAAGGGCGAGGATTAAGAGGATAATGATTTTAATATGTGAGCATAGTCGGACCATACATTGAGGTAGGTGTATCAAATCATGATAAGAGGTCGTGTATGTATTGTATTAAGGCATGCATATTATATTATATGGGTCAATTCGAATACAACTCATTACGCTTATAGTGTCAAAATTGCAAACCCTAACATGACCCATTAACATAACAGGTCATGTCGTGTCAACCCATTTTACCACGTTAGTAAATATTACGAAATAAGTTGACCCGACCCGACCCGTCTCGTTTTAATCCATTTATGCAAAGGGATTGAATAGACCCAAAATTAACCCATTTGACCTGATTAAAGTTTAGGTCAAAACGGGTTGATTCGTTATCAATTCGTTAAGTAATCGTGTCTTAACGAGTCAACCCGTTTTCATCCAAACCGATTAAGACTAAACTCAAATCCATTATTATCGTATTATATTCGTATTGAGTTAATGAGTCGTGTCACATATTATCACCCTTACAATGATGTGAACCACCTTGACCCAAATGAAAAAAATAAAAGGTAAATAAAAGATGAGGCAAAGGGTAAATAAAGGGTAATGATAGACTTACAACCCTTTTACAACCACTTTACTACTCTTAGTGTATTTGTTTTTTTTTTCTTTTAAGTATTTTTTTAATATCTTTAATCATTAAAAAAAATTTAAAAATATATAATTCACTAATATTTACTTTCTTAACCATGATATAAAAGAAAATTAAAAATTAAAAAAAGTAGTAGAAGAGTGGTAAGACTATCATTATTATTAAAAAAAAAAAGTAGAAGAAGAATAGGAGATGGTAGAGCCCGCACTCCCCCGACCAAATTGTATTGGTCTTAATAAACGGAACAAAACGGAAACGGAAGCATTTACCCATTTTGTATTTTTGGGTCGATTAATTCGAGTCGGCTTGAAAATTGAGTTTGGAAACTCGGCTTAAATGTTGAATTAGCATGCTAGATATAGTCTTAGCGTGTGCATGCAAATCCCACGCACTCTTTTTAAAATTCAAAAATAGGATCCACCATTAAAAAAATTTTTTCATTTAGGTTCTAAATTTAATCAATTTTTTCAAATATAATGTGTGGAGCAAATTCTAAACTTCCAAATATCATTTTGAAAAAAATTTCAACCGAGGCTGGTGTCATCTTTCATTTTACACCCTCCGGTAGCAAATAGGCACCTAGGAGATTTATTTGTTTTACCTTTGGAGTGTATTTCATTCAATCATTTCTCTTCTCTCTCATCTCTCCGTTCTCCCTTTCTCTCAGCTTCTTCCCCCTCCTCTCCCGTTCAAACGATCTCTCTTCCATCTTCTTTTTCTACAACCTCAAGTCAAGCCTGTCTCCTTAGCTATCAAAAGTTCAAAACATCAAAACAAGAGAGAGAGAGTACGAATTTTAGTGAGAGAGACAGAGAGGAGGGCGCAAGAATCAGAGGAGAGGGAGAGAGGGACTTCGACTCAGGCCTTCGAATGAGAGAGAGAGAGCGTTTAGTCAGCTCCATTGCGTTTTTAATATTTTTGCGGGTAAAGTATAATATGAATTTCTTTGTTCAATTTTTTCTCCCCACTTATTTTATTTTTTATTATGCAATTTGACGATGATGGGTGCTCCTAAAACATTCAATTCAACACTCGACCATAAAAATAAAAATTAGAATCTTCACATCTTGATATTTATATATTGGCATAATATCAAGGCATTGAATACTGATATTGACTGTCATCCGAAAAAATAAATAGAGCACTGAGCACGTCTCACACTCACACTTCCTCGGAGCAGCCGATAGCTCATTTTCATAACTTTAATACATATGGCAGGCTTTATCATCTTCTCACCTACCGATTGCTCAAGGGTAGTGAACCTAAAGCTCTGGGCACAGATGGATGATGTCTATAATAAAAAAATTAAAAAATAAAATAATAGTAAAATTATTTGAATTAAGATATTTTATTAAAAATGAGAAAAGATGTTTAATAAAAATATTATAAAAATAAACAATATAACTTTTTTAAATTTTAAAATAAAAATTATATTAAAAAATATATTTAATTTTTTTTTAACTTTATATTATTTTTATTCAATATTATCTCTCATCTTTTTCAAAATTCAAGAAAATATCTTAACTCAAATTATTTTACTATTATTTAAAAATATTTTAAATTATTCTAAATATCCAAACAAGCTCTTAGGTCTAGTTTGTTTTAAAAAAACATCTCATCTCATCTTATCTTATCTAATCATTACAATTTTTTCAAATTTCAATATAAAATAAAATAAACAATTCAACTTTTTCAAATCTATCTCATCTAATTATTACAACTTTTTCAAATCCTAATACAAAATAAAATAAACACTTTAACTTTTTTAAATATTAAAATAAAAATAATATTAAAAAATATATTCTAACAAAAATAAATATATTCAAAAATAGGATTCACCATTAAATAATTTTTTTGATTTAGGTTCTAACTTTAATATTTTTTTTAAAGAAAATGTGTGGCGCAAATTCTAAAGTTGCAAATATGATTTCGAGAAAAATTTCAACCCAGGCAGATGTCATCTTTCATTTTACACCTTCCGGTAGCAAATAGGCACGTAGGAGATTTATTGTTTTACCTATAGAGTGTATTTCATTCAATCATTTCTCTTCTCTCTCATCTCTCCGTTCTCCCTTTCTCTCAGCTTCTCCCCCTCCTCTTCCGTTCAATCGATCTCTCTTCCATCTCCTTTTTCTACAACCTCAAGTCAAGCCTGGCTCTTTAGCTATCAAAAGTTCAAAATATCAAAACAAGAGAGATAGTATTTTAGTGAGAGAGACAGAGAGGAGGGCGCAAGGATCAGAGGAGAGGGAGAGAGGGGGGACCTCGACTCAGGCCTTCGAATGAGAGAGAGAGAGAGTATTTTAGAGCTTTCCGAATGAATGCTTTACAATATATTTTTCTTTAAAATATAAAGAAATTTTTTTAAAAATGACCTCTAATGGATCTTATATTTCATTTTTCATTTTACATTTTTCTACAATAGCATGTTAGATGTGGAGGAAACTATTCATCCTTTAAACATTTTAAATTAATTTCTCTCTCATACTATTTAATTTTTCTCATCTCTTCAAAAATCTTAAATTAGTTTCTCTCTCATGCTATTTATTTATTTTTTGAATCAATTTATATTTGGTTTAGTTTATCAATTTGGATTAATTTAAAATATAAAATAATTATATGACATTATATATAGAGAGATATTACAAATATCATTTGAGGATATTATTGATAGTTAGAGAAAATATTTAAAATGAATAAAAAATATAATATTTCAATGATATAAAGAAAAAATAGAGAAATTGATATATGGTATATTGTAAAAGTCAATATGTAAATAGAAAAAGTGAGTTTTGATGATGTATTTTAAAGAATAGGATAAAGAAGCCATTGTGAATGCTCTAAGTGAGAAAGAACGAAAGAGAAGGGAGGGAGAAAGGGAGATCGACGGGGTGGGGTCGGGTTGAGAGAGAGAGAGAGAGAAAGGGGGTGAAAACTGCCTCGTATGTTTTTAGAAAACATCTCATTTCATTTTAATTTCATCATTACATTTTATTAAATTTCAATACAAAATAAAATAAAAAATTCAACTTTTTAAAATCTATCTCATATCATCTTATTTAATCATTACAATTTTTTCAAATCTTTATACAAAATAAAATAAACAATTCAACTTTTTCAAATATCAAAATAAAAATAATATTAAAAAATATATTATAACAATACTTTATTTAACTTTTTGACTTTAATCTTAATTCATCGCATTTCATCTTATCTTCAAAAACAAATGAGATTGATGAATTCGTGTAGGGAGGATGAAATCAAGCACTGGAAATAAAAGAAAAACCTTGGGATTAGCCATTGAGTTTTTAATTGGCGAGTAAAGTATAATATGAATTTCTTTGTTCAATTTTTTCTCCCCACTTATTTTATTTTTTATTATGCAATTTGACGATGATGGATGCTCCTAAAACATTCAATTCAACACTCGACCATAAAAATCAAAATTAGAATCTTTACATCTTGATATTTATATATTGGCATAATATCAAGGCATTGAATACTGATATTGACTGTCATCCGAAAAAATAAATAGAGCACTGAGCATCACACTCACACTTCCTCGGAGCAGCCGATAACTCATTTTCATAACTTTAATGCATATGGTAGGCTTTTACATCTTCTCACCTACCGATTGCTCAAGGGAATAGGAAACCTAAGGTCTTGTTTGTTTTTGAAGATGAGATGAGATGAATTGAGATTAAAATTAAAAAATTAAATAGAATATTGTTAGAATATATTTTTTAATATTATGTTTTTTTTTTATTTAAAAAAGTTAAATTATTTATTTTATTTTGTATGAGAATTTGAGAAAGTTATAATGATGAGATTAAAGGTTTTCAAAATTTTTAAAATTTTAAGTATAGAGGGATGATGTGTCTAATCAAAAAACAAAAAATAAAATATCTGTAAAATTATTTGAGTTAAGATATTTTATTAAATTTTAAAAAATAAGAAAGAAGATGTTTAATAAAAATATTATAAAGTTTTTTTAGTATTATCTCTCATCTTTTTCAAAATCTAAGAAAACATCTTAATTCAAATTATTTCACTATTGTTCGAAAATATTTTAAATTATTCTAAATATCCAAATGAGCTCTTAGGCCTGGTTTATTTTTCAGAAAACATCTCATCTCATTTCATCTTATCTAATAATTACAACTTTTTCAAATTTCAATACAAAATAAAATAAATAATTCAACTTTTTCAAATCCATCTCATCTAATTATTACAACTTTCTCAAATCCCAATACAAAATAAAATAAACAATTTCAACTTTTTTAAATATCAAAATAAAAATAATATTAAAAAATATATTATAATAATACTTTATTTAACTCAACTCATCTTATCTCATATCTAAAAACAAACGAGTCCTTCGTTTATCAGCTTCTCTTAGGAATGTAATGCTATATTCTTTAGCATTACTCTTCAGGTTTACACTCAAGTGGAGATGATACAACATATCCAGATCAGAGTGGCTAATTTTATTTGCCGATGCTTTGGCTAACTATGGTGTTTAGCTTGTTATGAAGCTTCTTTTTCTATTGTTATTTGTTACTCAACTTCCGAAAGCAGTGATAAGTATTTTGAACATAGATAAAGGTTTACCTTCTTTTAGGCATTAATTGAAAGGGGTATAGTTCTATTTTTCTTTTTTAATTTCTTTTGACTATCTAAGTAAATATGTACAGATACAGAGTCTGTTCTTTAAAAGGCAGTGCTGGCTTTCGAGAATGCTCATAGACCCATTACCTTTTACAACAAACACAGAGAGAGAGAGAGATGAGCAACGAGCATGTTCTAGTCCTACCATTTCCAGCACAGGGCCATGTGAACCCGTTAATGAATTTCTCTCGAGAAATGGCAAAACATGGCTCTAAAATCACATTTGTAAGCACAGACTTCTGCCACACGCAAATGATGAGTGCAATGGCGCCTGGGAAGGATAGCCTCCCTGGTTCAGAGATTAAATTGGTGTCTATCCCAGATGGGTTGTCTCCTGAGGATGATAGGAACGATTTAAGAAAGTTGTGTGTATCTATCTTAGCTACCATGCCTACAGGTCTTGAGGAGCTCATACGAGGTATTAATGCATCAAATGGTGATGGAACAATCTCCTGTATCATCGCCGACGCGAATATGGGGTGGGCCATGGAAGTTGCCAACAAGATGGGCATTAGAGGAGCTATCCTTTGGCCTGCGTCAGCAGCTTCTTTTGCTTTGGTAACCCGCATCCCCAACCTGATTGATGATGGTTTTATAGACAGTAATGGTAAGTTTTGGGTTCTGCACTTTTCAACAAACGTATCGGTACATGTAAATAAAAAGCAGATCAAGTTAACTTTGTTTGCCAAAGTTTGAGGTAGGGGAAGCATATGAGAAACCAGAACGAGCTAGAATCATGCCCCAGCTTATTACTCAGTTCTAGAATACTGTGCTTGTTTTTTTCAAAAAAAAAAAAAAA
>QEOT01122447.1:4172-23555 GCA_003123785.1 Pterocarya stenoptera | reverse complement strand
TTTTTTTTTTTTTTTTTTGAATCATCAAAAGAATATCATTTCATTAATCAATAGTAACAAAGTACATAAGATCATGAGATACATGGCTTTTCTTTGTCTATCAGATACATGAGATTACTCATTCCCTCTTCCATCCAAATTATTTTATCACTCATGTGTAAAGCCCTTCTGGCCAATGCATGTGCAACACTATTGCCTTCTCGGTAGACAAACTTAACCTCCCAACCTGGCATTTGTTGAAGTACCAACTTGATCTCATCTACTTGTTGTCCCAACCATGAACTTGTTCCTCCTTTCTTGCAGATATCAATAATAAATTTAAGAGCATCCCCTTCAACTGAACTTGCTGAATATTCAAATCACTACATATTTCCATTGCTCTCCATAATGCGTTTGCTTCAGCTAACTCAACAGGTCCCATAAACATCTTAACAGCACAGACCAAGAACAACAACTCCCCCTTAAAGTTTCTGCCAACTACTCCAATTCCCATTTTCTTCTCTGCTTGATCTATGGTTGCATCAAAATTTACCTGTGTAAAGTCAGCTGTGGGTGGCTGGCATCCATTTAACATCTAGCCTTGTGCAATTCCCCTGAGTTTGAGATTCAACAATAGCATCATCCTCATCTTTGAAATTTTTAAGATTGAGCAAAGCCTTCTGCACTACTTTGTTAGGACTGTCAAATTTTTCTTCAAAAACTGCCATATTTCTCCTCTTCCATATACCTGCTAAAATAACAGATATCTCCTCTAGTTTCTCTTGATTAAAACATTGTTGTAATTTGTCCCATAACTGAATAAAATCCTCATCATCACAGTTCCATTTCTGCAATGAACTGTCCCTCACTGTCCAAACATCACCAACTGCAGGACAGTTCCAAAGCACATGATAAATGGTCTCCTCTTCCCTACAACATATAGGACATAAATTGTCAAGTACCACCTTGTTCTTAAAGAGATTTTCCTTTGTAGGCAATATCATGTGGAGTGCCTTCCAAAGAAACTGCTTCACAGTACTTGGTATATTCATTTTCCATATAATTTCCCACCTCTATTTGTTGTCTGTTGCTTGAACATTCACACTAGCCTGCTGCAATCATGTTTCTCCCAACATAATAGGCACTTTTAACAGTAAACTTCCCATCTTTGGTGTAGCCCCATATTGCCTTATCTTCAATTTGCATTCTGCTCAAGGGTAGACTATAGATTGGAGCAGCTTCATCTTTATCAAAAATATCAACAACCAATCTTTCATTCCAACAGTGTAGGTCTTCACTTATCAACTCCATTACTTTTGCTGATTCTGCTAAGATTTTCACTGGAGAATGGACTTTAAAAGATGGTGATTAAGGTAACCACTTTTGATTCTAGATTGAAACCTTTGATCCATTTCCAACTATCCAAACCATGCCTTCCCTTATTAGTTCTCGAGCTGTCATTAAACTTCTCCATATATAAGAAGGAGATGAACCAATCCTTGCATTCATGAAGTCAGCCCCTTTATAATACTTTGCTTTAAATATTTGTGCCACAAGAGAATCAGGTTCCTACTACAATTTCCAACACTGCTTGCCCAACATTAATCTATTGAATACCTCTATATCTCTAAACCCCATTCCACCTTGCAGTTTGTTCCCCCCCATCTTGTCCCACCTCTTCCAACAAATTCATCTTCCTACTTTCTTATTATTCCACCAGAAGTTTGAGAATAAAGCATTGATCTCCTTACATAATTTCTTTGTTAGAAGAAAAACATTCATTGTATAAGTTGGGATGAATTGCAATACAGCCTTTATCATTACCTCTTTACCAGCAGTAGATAACAAGGAATTCTTCCAACTATGAATCCTCTTCCAGATCCTTTCTTTTATCCCTTTGAAAACCTGATATTTTACTCTTCCCACCATTGTTGGTAAGCCAAGGTATCTTCCATAGTCTCCACACAACATGGAACCTGCTTCTTGAAGAATTTCTGCCTTGATAAACTCTTTTGTGTTGGAACTGAATAGTATTAAGGTTTTCTGTTTATTAAGTACTTGACCAAAAGCCTTTCATATTTCTGTAATGTCTTGAATTTCTCTCCAGTCCTCCTTACTTGCTTTGCTAAAGATGACACAGTCATCTGCAAACAGCAAG
This sequence comes from Pterocarya stenoptera, assembly GCA_003123785.1. Lineage (NCBI taxonomy): Eukaryota > Viridiplantae > Streptophyta > Magnoliopsida > Fagales > Juglandaceae > Pterocarya > Pterocarya stenoptera. The sequence continues at coordinate 21,418 of QEOT01122447.1, read as the reverse complement.
TGAGAAAGCGTTAACCCACCTCTTACAACAGCCACTCCACTCATCAAGCTCCTTTGTGTAGCACTGTTAAGCAAAGAACTCAATCCTTCTGAACACAAAATAAAGAGGGAAGGTGATATTGGATCCCCTTGCCTCAATCCCCTTGTTGGTAGAAAGTTCTCCCCAGGCCTACCATTCACCAATGCTGAATATGAGACAAAATTAACACACTCCATAACAGTTTGGGTCCATTTCTCAGCAAACCCCATCCTTCTCATAATATTTTCCAAAACTTTCCACTCTATTCTATCATATGCCTTTGACATATCAAGCTTCAAAGCCAAACTTCCAACTAATCCCCTCTTCCTTTGCTTCATAGAATGCAACAACTCAAAAGCTATCATCACATTATCTATAATGGATCTTCTTGGCGTGAAGGCACTTTGACAGCTAGATATAATATGACATAACACTTTCTTAAGCCTATTTTCCAATGTTTTTGCTATTAGTTTATACAAGACATTACATAAAGCAATTGGCCTATTCTCATGAATAGACACAGGAAAATTGCTCTTAGGAACCAGGGCAATATTTGTATGGTTTACATTACAAGGCATACTCCCCCTATTTAAAAACTTAAAACAGCCATACATACCTTGGAACCTACGACCTCCCAATGTTCTTGAAAAAATCCAGCTAAGAATCCATCAGGTCCTGAGGCTTTGAAAGGACTCATTTGTTTTAAGGCCTCATAAACTTCTGCAGAAGTGAAAGTGGCCTCCAACTCTGAATTTATGTTGTCTATTACTCTTCTATCTACAGTCTACAGACAATTCTCCATATCTTCTTGAGTTGGGTTTGTGGATGAGAAGATCCCCATAAAATGAGTTTTAAAGGCTTGCGCTACCTCTGGTTCTTCCACCCTCAAAATATCCTGTGAGTCCCTTATCTTGTATATGCTAATTCTCTTCCTTCTTTGCGTAGCACAAGCATGGAAAAAATGAGTGTTCTTATCTCCATGCCTGTACCAATGCACTTTTGCTCTTTGCCTCCATCTTAGAACCTCCATTTTAAGCAAGTTACCCAACTCTCCTTGCAACTTCTTAATTTCCTCCATATTATGTTGCCCCTCCACATCTTGCAATAATTTTAAGGCCTTTGTTTTTCTGTAATGTCCTTCCCCATGTCAATAGCCCTCCCTTTATTACATCCTGACAGTACTGAACTGCAATTTTCCAGACACCTTTGAACATCTTCTAATGTAACATTCATAGACCCACCTTTCAACCATTCTGCTTGTATAAGTCTCTTACAGTCCTCCTCTGAAGTCCAAGCCATTTCATATCTGAAGAACCTTATTAATCCACCATTATTAATAGATTCCTAACAGCAGGAAATTAACAATGGTCTACGATCAGACCTTCGAGCTACCAGAATGTCCACCTGTATTCTTTTGAACCTTTCTAACCACTTCCCATTAGCTACACCCCTGTCAAGTCTCTCTTTTGTATAGGTGGAGTCTTTATGGCCATTACTCCATGTAAATCTCGACCCCCTATACCCCAAGTCATACAATCCACACTGCTCTAGAGTATGCCTGAATCTATTCATTTGTGTCTCACATCTGTTCCTACCTTCCTCCTTCTCATCATTAGATAGTATTTCATTGAAGTCCACACATAACATCCACCCCAATTCCCCCTCAGGTTTTAAAGAAGCAAGCAACACCTATGTCCCTTGTTTACTCACATCAGGTTGCCCATAAAAGCTTGTGAATTGAACTTCTTCATCTCCTAGTTCCCTCTTTAAACTAGCATTGATATGGTTCTTAGAGTAGGATTTTATTTTTAGTCCTGCCTCTAATTTCCACAACAAAGCTAATCCACCACTCATCCCCACAGGATCTACTACAAAACACCCATCAAAGTTTAACTTCCTTTTTATCCATTCCCATTTATGTGTATGTAACTTAGTTTCCATTAAAAAAACTAAGTCGGGCTTCTTCGCCTTCACCATCAAGTGAAGATCTTGAGCTGCACGAGGGTTCCCAAACCCTCGACTGTTCCAGCTTAAGGTTTTCATAACTCTTAGCGGGGCTGCCTTGCAGCCTTTGCCAATCCCTTTTCTACCACCTCACTTCCACCTTGCCCACTTCCTTTTTTTTTTTTTTCCTATTCTCCTCATAGACAACCTCATCCCCTTCATCCCTTAGAGTTCTTTTGTTACTCTCTATGATAGTGAGAGTTATAGGGTTCGTAACTTAGCACCTAGCCCTTCTCTTCCATTTACTTGTTACTTTCACTGCATCTAATCCAAGTGACTCAGAATTGTTTGTTCTAACTTCCTGTAATTTCTTTCAACTGCAGCTGGATATGTTGGACTAGCCCACGTCTCCCCCTCAATGACAATAGTTTGGGCTTGACTTTCCTCTTATGAGATCAGGCCCAAGCCCACATCCATACTCTCCTTCATCATTATGTTTTCAACAACTGATGGACCCATTATTTTCGACTTATACTTATCATAATCTTCATAAACCACTCTCACCCTATCCTCAGAATTCGGATTCTCATATATATCCTTTCTAAAATTTAAATTTGAAAAGGTCCCAAAATTTTTGCTTACCCCTCCATTTCCTTCGGGTTCCAAACTGCTCTCCTTCTCCTTCCTCCAACTTCCCTCTCCTCCATGGGTGCTTTTCCTCCTCAATACAACTTCATCTTCAACGTGATGATCAAACCATGCTAGTTTACTCAAACTATGCCTCATTGCTAAAGGAATAGCTCTCATCCAGGTCCCAAACTGATGGCCTTCACCTAGACCTTTCTCTGTAGCATTTGTTTTAGCAAAACATCAATCAGCATTATGGACTAAGCAACCACAAGCAAAACATAATGTAACACCCTGCTCCTTCCTTCCTTCCTTCTTTCTGACATAAGCCATTACGTCTGATGTAACAGCCCGCTCCTCCCCTTTAGCGTCTAAGAGCCCCGCTATGCATGCCAGATCTCGATAGCGTGTTTTTAAAGATACTACATGATTTCTAAAATTATCCTTGTATTTTAAATGGAAGATTCCTATTATTATTTAACTAAAGAATATTTTAAATAACTCAATTATAACATCTTTGAAGAACTCCAAAAATATTATAATTGTGGGAATCATTTTATATAAATGATTCCAATTATTTAAAATATTATGTGATCTAAATAATGATGAAATCTTTAATTAATTTAATAGTTTTATTCTTTTAAGTATTTTAAGTAAGACTTCATCATTTTAGAAATAATGAAGGAATACTATTTTAAATAATATTCTATCTTTATTCCTTCCAATGCTTTTAATTAAATAAACGTCTACGTGTTTTTAAATTAGTATTTAAGGGTCATCGTAGACCATTTTATAGACCCCCAGAGAATGGGTTTTAGTGTAAAACCCCAGCCCCTCTCTCTTTTCCCTCACTTTTTTCCTAGCCCTTTCTCTCTCCTCCCTCTCTCCTTTGGATTGCACTGCACGACACCACCCTTTTGCCGAACACTCCACAGCGCAGCCCGGCGCCGCCGTGCACCGGTGAGCCTCACCGCCCCTCCGACCGGCCTCCCCTCACACCGGCGAGCCTCCCTGCACCGGTCTCCCCTCCACATGCTCTCTCCTCCCTCGGCAGTGCAAGCCCATATGGGCTTGATGGCTCCTGCACTGCTGTGCACCATCCTCCGGCGCCACCACCTCCATGGTAGCTCCTCCAGCCACCAACCGGCCTCCTCTAGTGACCTCGGCCTCCCTCTCCCGGCCGGTAGCCCCCTATGCACGAGCACAACAAACCCATGCACAGGTTCACTATGCAGCCTCCTAGCGCCGCCGTGCGCGGCCATCTTGGCCAACGAACACCACCACGAGACTCCTCAGGTCTCCCCTTCCTCCTCCTATGAACCCACAGCCAGATGTTCCCTCCTCCACCTCCCAGTGCCCCCTCTCCATCGCAGAGGTTAAGCCCAATCCGCCGCCATGCGCCGCCACCCACGGCAAGTGACCACCCTCTCCAGCATCCTCAAGCCACCACGAAGCCAACCGGACCTCCCATGGCCCCGATCTGTCACCCACGGCCCCACACTCTCTCTCACTCTCCCACGGCACCTATTCCCCTCACAGTGCACGGCCAGCCACCATAGGCCACCGTGCTGCCACCACCGAGCCTCCACGGCTCCTTCGACAGTTTCCCTTAGCCAAACCTTAGGCTCAAACCACCAATTTATGTGGTGGGTAAACACTACACATGATGGACAGTCACTGTGTGTGACTGACCGCCACTGTACATGGCAAGATCCACGGGGATATGCTCCCTTTCTAGCACCATCAAGGCCACCTTAGGCCCTTCCAGGACCATACCTAACTATCCAAACGTCTAAACAGCCACTATACGCGGTGTAGCCACCCCGTACGTTCCTCCGGCGTTATCGACTATGACAGCTAGCGAGTGATGCATGGGTTATCCATCCACGGTATAAATCTCTATCCCTCGCTATTTATATTAGATGTTAGATACTAATTAGTTGACTAGATTGTGGACTATGCTGCTAGTATTATAGGGTTCGCTATGTAATATGGTGATGTGACGTGCTATGGTGTGACATGCTGTGATGTGAAGTGTTGGGTGTAGTTGGGAAGCGTGCTGTGTAGTGTTGTGGACTATGCTGTGAAGTATGGTTGCAGTGTATGTGCGGTAGTAGTAACTTGGCGTAGTGCCGTAAATGGAGTACATGTGGAGTGTACTCCATGCAGTAAGACGAGGCACCATATGGTGTGTGTGCCATAGTGGTGACGTGGCGTAGTGCCGTGTATGGAGTACGCGAGGAGTGTACTCCATGTGGTGAGTGATACACCGTATGACGAGTATGCCATAGTGGTGACGTGGTATAATATCGTGAATGGAGTACATGTGGAGTGTACTCCATGTTGGAAAACGATGCATAGTATGGCATGTATGCCATATTAATGATATGGCGGAGCGTCATAAATGGAGTATACGCAAAGTATACTGCATGTAGTGGAACGGTACACCGTATAGCATATATGCCATAGCGGTGACGTGGAGTAGTGTCGTGAATGGAGTACATGATGAATATACTCGATGTGGAGAGACGACACATCGTATGGCGTGTATGCCATATCGGTGATGTGGCATAGTGCCTTGTATGGAGTACGCGAGGAGTGTACTTCATATGGAGAGACAATGCACCGTATGGCGTGTATACCATAGCGGTGACGTAGCGTAGTGTTGTGAATGGAGTACGCGAGGAGTGTATTCCATTGTAGTGGAGTGACGCACCATATGGCGTGTATACCATAGTGGTGATATAGAGTAGTTCTGTGAAGGGAGTGTACTCCATTGTAGTGGAGTGATACACCATATGGCGTGTGCCATAGTGGTGATGTGGCATAGTTCTGTGAAGGGAGTACACGTGGAGTGTACTCCATTGTAGTGGAGTGACGCACCATATGGCGTATGCCATAATGGTGATGTAGCGTAGTCCTGTGAAATGAGTACACGAGTAGTGTACTCCATGAGGTGTAGCGATACACCATATGGCGTGTCGCAAAGATAACGGCAATTGCGTAGTTGATGGGCGAAGAGTTTGATGTATAGTGTCAAGAACTGTATAATAGTGTGCCGAAGGTGGGAGATATAGCCTGTAGTCCAAGGCGACGGGTGTCACCATGTGACTGGCTTATGGCCAGAAATAAGTGCGAAGTGGCTAGAAGAGTATCACAGTAGTGCATCAAAAGCATGATTGGGCAATGTTATGGAGTAACGTGGTCAGTCATAGAGTTGTGCTGTGAAGTATGGCTGTAGTCCAAGGCGACGGGTGTCACCTCGTAGTCGGCCTATAGCCAGAAGTAAGTGCAAAGTGGCTAGAAAGGTATCAAAGTAGCACAGCAAAAGCATGATTAGGCAACGTCACTAAGTGACGTGGTCGATTAAGAGGTTGTGCTAGTGTTGGGTGAATAATTAATGTAAGAGTGACATAGCGGGAATGTGATGAGGTGTCATAATATGACGGGAGTACGTGAGGAACCGTACTCGTGATGAGTTGGAGGTTAACGTATAGGTGACATAGCGGAGGTCAGAGGTGACGTGACGAGGTCACGATATAGCTTAAAAATGGTCTTGAGCTATATGGTGTGACGTAAGGTGTTGTGGTATATGCTGTAGTAGTGATATGACATTAGTCTACGGCAATGAGCGTCGCCGTGTAGTCAACTTATGGCCAGGAACATGTGCTAAGTGGCCAAGAAGTATCAGAGCAGTGCAGCAGAAGCATGATTGGACAACGTCATGAAGTGACGTGGTCAATCATGAAGTTGTGCTGTGATGGGTTAGGATGTATGTGAGGTGACATGACAGAGTCACGGTGTAGCTTGGGATTAGTCTTAAGCTATGTGCGTGACGTAAGGTATGTTCATGAACGGAGTCCCATCATGTTAAGTGTTGGAATGAACTGTCATGAGGTACGGCTAGCATGAAGGGTCGTGCTAGCCGAGTTAAGAGAAGGTCGGTAACAGAGTATGGCGTTTGCCATACAAGCCCATGACCAATGTATTAAATGATGGTCTTAAGTGATAAAGAAGTAAGCTACGTGTGTTGTCTGGTTAAACACACATGCTGGACGGATTCACCATATGTAATGGGTAGTTTATTCTAAGAATGGTTACACTGTGCTTAAGTCTCAGAGTGTCTTGGATCCGTGTGACATGAATGGATGATCATGAGAAGTAGAGTGAGCTAAGATACATGAGGATAATGACGAGGGTACTGTCTAAGAATGGGATGCATGACTTAGTTAGTCTAAGTCATGCGTCGGAACGTAGTTAATGAGAAGAATGAGACAAAGGTCCTATTGTATAATCTTAAGGTGAATCATGAGTTCACCTTAGCGAGTAAGCACTTGAAGTAAAATGTCAAGGTTGAAGGAAGTAGAGACCGTAATCGGTCTCCAAGGGTTTTATCATAATAAGGAACATGAAAGAGCACAAGATAGCAGGAGAGTGTTCTAAGTAAAGCATAGTTTTATTTCTAGTTCAATTACTTATGCACTAGATAGAAAATAACGTTAAGGTTATGTATGCATGTAAGTTGCCATCTGACATACGCATGAATGGACTGCATGATATGAAAGTAGCATGAAGTCCAGGTAAGTGTTACGTTCATGCTCTTATAGAGTTTTCTAAAGTATGTAAGAAAAAGAAAGAAAAATATTTTTCCCATGAAAGATGCTTTACGAAAGGACACGAAAGATGCTTTTAAAGAGAGCATGCTAAGTATTGAAAGGTATACGTATGTACGGCCCCTCTTCGGCAGCCCCTTTTTACACACCCAAAAATATTAATTGTACGCATGTGAATGGATGAATATATGTTGTATCTATTGTATATATTTTTTCAAGAAAAGAAAGGAAACTTCGAGGCCCATGCCCCAAGCTTCAAACCGATGCTTTAAGTAACGTAAAGAAAGTGTTTTAAACTGGTCCCTGAGAACTGATGTTAAAATGTCCCTACGAACTGATGCTTTAAATGTTGCCACGAAAGATGATGTTTAAACCCATGCTTTTAAATGACTTTTTCCATGAAAAGATATGTTTTCTCATGAAAAATATGTTTTCCCATGAAAGTATGAAATGAAAAAAAAAGAAAAGAATGAATGCCCATGCACATGCAAACAAATGAATGAAAGTCTTAGCTCTTTAGAGCTGACATGAATAAATGAATAGCATGTGGTACGAACGAATATATGAAACTAAGTAACGGCCATATGAATGAATGGAAAGGAGTACCCAATGAATGAATAGGCAGATTGCAATGCCGGGCAGTAGTATCTGGTAGTGCACCCAGTGCTGCACCCTAACCGAAAGGGATTCCAAACTGTGGCCATGGGAGAATCCATCGGCCCAAAAGGCTGCTAACCCCAGCACGCGGGGCGTAACGATGTGCACCGGCCTATGAAAGTGAAAAGAAAAGTAATTGTATGTATGAATGCATGGAATTCTTCAAGAAATGAAGGCAGTGACGAGGGAAACATTTTTAAAAAAAGAAAAGCATGTTTAAAGATGAAAGCCCCTGTCCACTTATGTTTTTAATGAAAACATGTATGCATGTACATATAGTATGTATGGAATGATGAATGCATGACTAAAAACCTACATTGCTATATTTTAACTGTATGAAGTAATGCTTATTGAGTATTCGACTCATTTTAGTTTTTATGTGTGCCCCTCCCCCCACATGAAGCTAAATGGGCAGTACGCCCAGGAGGGACACAGCCAAAAGGGAAAAAGCACGGAGGTTTAGGCATGAAGGTTTTAAATGAACGAAAAGGTTTTTTTAGATTTATATTTTCCACTCTAGACCTCTTTTATTATAAAAGCACTTTTTATTTTATAACGTAGAGTCTTGCACCCTGGGAAGGACTGTAAAAAGTTTTAAATCGGATGGTAATTCCCGTCGTATTTTCTAAAATATTTTACAAAAAGGTCCACCACAAGGACGAGCGTTACACATAATCTCGAGAGTTTCTCATATTTAAGTGGTATCCACACATCAGAAGGGTTCTTCCCCTTGCTAACGCCTTATGCAACAAGATATCAATCTTTACTCTGAGAAACTATCCCCACCCAACACCATCATCAGGGAGGTCCACCTCGATGACTTTTCCAATGTTCCTTCCAATCTGGTCTCCACCTTCTTCATTCATGTAATCCAGGGGTAAATTATGTATTTGCACCCACAACTCTTCTGAATCAAAATTCATCCTCCTTGGCTGAGTGAAACCATCATATTCCTTAAGAACAAATAGAAAATTATCAAATAGCCAAGGCCTTCCTTCCATGACCCGTATAATCTACTAGTGTTGTGAATTTAATAGTGAAAAAGTTTGCACCACAATCTTTGAATTCTGTAGGCTTACATACATCATTTCCAATAGTCCGATCCATACATACTTTCCCCACCAAACTACATTCACCCCTCCTTTGTGTTTCTAACACTCCCTCTCCTGCAATCTCCAGAATACATGTTTCTTCTTCTGTTAACGACAGCCTGCTCCACTGATTCTCCAATTCATCCATCCTCTCCATATTTCCATAGAATCCTTTAGCACTCGTGTATCTTACTCTACCTCAGTTTTCAGAGAGAAAATNGTAAGTTGCCATCTGACATACGCATGAATGGACTGCATGATATGAAAGTAGCATGAAGTCCAGGTAAGTGTTACGTTCATGCTCTTATAGAGTTTTCTAAAGTATGTAAGAAAAAGAAAGAAAAATATTTTTCCCATGAAAGATGCTTTACGAAAGGACACGAAAGATGCTTTTAAAGAGAGCATGCTAAGTATTGAAAGGTATACGTATGTACGGCCCCTCTTCGGCAGCCCCTTTTTACACACCCAAAAATATTAATTGTACGCATGTGAATGGATGAATATATGTTGTATCTATTGTATATATTTTTTCAAGAAAAGAAAGGAAACTTCGAGGCCCATGCCCCAAGCTTCAAACCGATGCTTTAAGTAACGTAAAGAAAGTGTTTTAAACTGGTCCCTGAGAACTGATGTTAAAATGTCCCTACGAACTGATGCTTTAAATGTTGCCACGAAAGATGATGTTTAAACCCATGCTTTTAAATGACTTTTTCCATGAAAAGATATGTTTTCTCATGAAAAATATGTTTTCCCATGAAAGTATGAAATGAAAAAAAAAGAAAAGAATGAATGCCCATGCACATGCAAACAAATGAATGAAAGTCTTAGCTCTTTAGAGCTGACATGAATAAATGAATAGCATGTGGTACGAACGAATATATGAAACTAAGTAACGGCCATATGAATGAATGGAAAGGAGTACCCAATGAATGAATAGGCAGATTGCAATGCCGGGCAGTAGTATCTGGTAGTGCACCCAGTGCTGCACCCTAACCGAAAGGGATTCCAAACTGTGGCCATGGGAGAATCCATCGGCCCAAAAGGCTGCTAACCCCAGCACGCGGGGCGTAACGATGTGCACCGGCCTATGAAAGTGAAAAGAAAAGTAATTGTATGTATGAATGCATGGAATTCTTCAAGAAATGAAGGCAGTGACGAGGGAAACATTTTTAAAAAAAGAAAAGCATGTTTAAAGATGAAAGCCCCTGTCCACTTATGTTTTTAATGAAAACATGTATGCATGTACATATAGTATGTATGGAATGATGAATGCATGACTAAAAACCTACATTGCTATATTTTAACTGTATGAAGTAATGCTTATTGAGTATTCGACTCATTTTAGTTTTTATGTGTGCCCCTCCCCCCACATGAAGCTAAATGGGCAGTACGCCCAGGAGGGACACAGCCAAAAGGGAAAAAGCACGGAGGTTTAGGCATGAAGGTTTTAAATGAACGAAAAGGTTTTTTTAGATTTATATTTTCCACTCTAGACCTCTTTTATTATAAAAGCACTTTTTATTTTATAACGTAGAGTCTTGCACCCTGGGAAGGACTGTAAAAAGTTTTAAATCGGATGGTAATTCCCGTCGTATTTTCTAAAATATTTTACAAAAAGGTCCACCACAAGGACGAGCGTTACACATAATCTCGAGAGTTTCTCATATTTAAGTGGTATCCACACATCAGAAGGGTTCTTCCCCTTGCTAACGCCTTATGCAACAAGATATCAATCTTTACTCTGAGAAACTATCCCCACCCAACACCATCATCAGGGAGGTCCACCTCGATGACTTTTCCAATGTTCCTTCCAATCTGGTCTCCACCTTCTTCATTCATGTAATCCAGGGGTAAATTATGTATTTGCACCCACAACTCTTCTGAATCAAAATTCATCCTCCTTGGCTGAGTGAAACCATCATATTCCTTAAGAACAAATAGAAAATTATCAAATAGCCAAGGCCTTCCTTCCATGACCCGTATAATCTACTAGTGTTGTGAATTTAATAGTGAAAAAGTTTGCACCACAATCTTTGAATTCTGTAGGCTTACATACATCATTTCCAATAGTCCGATCCATACATACTTTCCCCACCAAACTACATTCACCCCTCCTTTGTGTTTCTAACACTCCCTCTCCTGCAATCTCCAGAATACATGTTTCTTCTTCTGTTAACGACAGCCTGCTCCACTGATTCTCCAATTCATCCATCCTCTCCATATTTCCATAGAATCCTTTAGCACTCGTGTATCTTACTCTACCTCAGTTTTCAGAGAGAAAACAGAGAAGAGACTAACCACTAAATGGAATTTGACTTCTTTAATTAAGTCCCAAATGATATGATAATCCATAAATTTGTTAATAGAACTAACACAGTCCCACTTATGCTGTTAGTTAAAATAAAGTAGGACTTTTTCTTTTTCCTTTCCTCTTTCTTAGTAAAAATTTTATCTTTCTTCCTTTTCACTTCTTTCTCACTTTCTTTCCAGCAAAATCTTCTTCCCTCCCCTCTTCCCACTTTTCTTTAAACCTTCAATTACTCCCTAGATCTCTCTCTTTCATCCTCTTTTCTTTTATAGGCAATCATGGTCTCATATTAATATATTATATATACTTGTCATATGTATAGCTTTTTATTCTAGTTTCATTTGTGAGATACTTAGGTCTCATTTGGTTACACATTTCAAATGAGATGAGATGAGATATTTTGTTGAAAGTTGAATAAAATATTGCATGAATATTATTTTTTAATATTATTTTTATTTTGGTATTTGAAAAAGTTGAATTGTTTATTATAATTTGTATGAGAGTTTAAAAATATTGTAATGATAAGATAAGATGAGATGATATAGTTTTGTATATCCAAACCAGGCTTAACCATCTTGACTCTATCAAATCGATCAATAGTACTATTACGATAATGACATTTAAGCTAATTTGAGTGAGTTCCCCCCACAGTTATGAATTTCGCCCACGAAACTTAGGTAATGGGTGTAGTAAGTTTAAATGTCAGTTTTAATGTTATCTAATTGATTGAACAAGTGAAGGAAATTTTTTGGTAGTTTGCTCTCTAATTCCCATGACTCTTCTTTAAGAATGGTTTCATTTTTGTAAATTTCTAATTGTTCCAAAGTTTTTGAACTTGAATTAATCAAATTCAATTTTTCTGGATCTATATCAAAGGATCCATTCACTCGAAACTGATATGCTTCCATTTTTACTTTCCTTAAACGTACCTAGACTTTTTCCATGTGTTCAATAGCCCTTGCGTAGTTCTTCTGGATTTTGAATAGTCTTCAAGATCCTCTGGAATGTGTGATTCCTTTCAATACACCTTGGCTAATGTATTTAGGGTTTCAAATTGAAGCCAACTACATTAGGATTTTCAAAACCTAAAATGTTTGTCTGATTTTGTAATTTTGTATGATTTTAAAAACCTAAAATCTTTCATATTGTCCATTATGTCAAAGGTTTGATTGTATGATAAGTTTAATGGATAGTGGTGATTGTGTGAATGTTGGTGATAATAATACTTCTCCAACTCCAAAGTGTTACATCCCCTACACCCACCCAAACACCCATGGATCCACCAGAGAAAATACCGTCTTCATCGAGTGGAAACATTTTACAAAATTAGAGGATGGTTGTTTATCCCAATGACCCACAAGTAAAATGTAACTATTATGGTGAAATTTATGGTTGTCACTATAAACGACATTGCACTTATGAGATTAAAAATAATTTAGAAGAACATTGTAAGAAGAGACCTATAAAACACAGACTACTCAAAAAAGTTCAAAGTCAATTGGAGATCGGATTTAAAAAGATGGCAGATGAGAATAGTAGGGGTAATACATTGAAGGAGTTTGTGAAGTTTGGCCTGAAGAGGTGTAGAAGGTCTTTAGTTTGGATCATAATTGATGAGTTACCATTTAGATTTATGGAGGGTGAAAGGTCCCAAGCCTACTCTAAGGACTTGAAACCTAAGTTGAACATTCCTTTTCGCCACAAGATGGTGATGGATGTTCTTAAAATATATGGTCTTGAGAATGATTTTTAAAAATTTTATTGAAGGGTCAAAGAATTTGTCTCACCACTAATATATGGATAGTGATTGAATGTAGCACAAAAAAAATCCTCTAAACCACTCTCTACATCTCTAGTTTGGCCACCATTCCTCTTCCTTGCCTGCTCCGTGCACGATCCATTTTGTCGGTAAGCTTCTTTGCTACACACACATGCATTGGGTTGAGCCACTGCATACCCCTGCACTCACTCACAACCACCACCAACACCAACATCATGTTCCTAATCACATCCGCTCTATGTCCCAACTGCCAAGAATTGTTGGAGGGCCTTTTCACTAGTTTCAAGATGCACGAAATTGGGGTTTCAAAACCCTAACTCTCTCTACCTTTAGCCCCCCCCTGGGGGGTGTTTCCGGGTTGCCGTAGGTAAATACTCATTTCCCTCACTATATGTATTAAATCATAAACATATCATGGCATATTAGCATAAACCGAAAGGAGAGAGTTCACTTTGAACTAGGTTAAACCTAGTGCATGAGAGTGCCTTAGGTGTAGTCCGTTGGTGATTTTGGACGGTAGATATTGCATGTGCCATGGGAGTAGTCTCGAACCTGAGAATGATTCAAATTAGGGTTTCTAACATGAGGAACTTAGGTTTGGATAGAGTGATGTAACACGAGAAGGAGATTGAGGTTAGGCAAGCAATGTAATAAGCTGGGCGAGATTAGGCAAGCAACATATTAAGCGAGCAAGGTTAGGCGAGCAGTGTAGTGCGCAAGCAAGGTTAGTTGAGTAATGTATCAAGCAAGCATGGTACTAGGCGAACAAGGTACTAGGCAAGCAATGTGTTGGGCGAGCAAAGTGTTCGATGAGAAATGTACCTAGCAAACAAGGTGCATGCGAGCAAAGTAGGCGTGGAAGAGTAGTAACCAAGAAACTTAGACATCCCAAGGTTCTATGGATGAAGCATTTCACGCATAATGTTTAACGGTTAAGAATGCTTACCCTATTGCCCAAAATATTATAGGTTCTATTTAAATCTTGGAGATTTGCACAATTAACTTAATGTGAAGGAGGATCGAGGTAAGTGACTACAATCATGTTCTTCTCCACATCATTTTATGGTAAACTGTAAAGCTTCTTTTGCAAATGTATATATGTAGTAAAGGTTTACAAAGGAATATATATTTATATATATATATGTATGTATGAGCCTTCTTTGATAACCCTTTTTTATGAACTTTATTTATATAAAGGATGCTATTTGATTTTAGAGTTGCATGAATGATTGTGTGACTGAATATTATAGAGTATGACTATATATTTTGAAGAATTAAAGGTAAGAAAAGGTTAAAGAAAATAAAATAAAATGAATAAGTATGATTGCATGTGTTTGATAAGATTAATAAATGTGTCATATGAGGATGATGGTGATACCATGAGGTTGGGATGGATGGCAACAACGGAATGAATCAATCGTGGTGCACCTAGTGATGACCAATTTTTAAAGTTTGGTTCTTATCTACTAGCTATAGGAAAAACCACTTATCACAATAGTCGCTAACCCCAACACACATGGGTTAACAGTGTGTAACTGACATTGATGAGGTTAAGGAAATAAATTATTAATAATTTGAGGTTTAGGAATGAAGGTTTTTCTTGAATGCTCTGAGGTAAATGTTTTATTATGCTCAAAGGTAATATTTTTTAAGAGTTTTAAGTTAACTAAAACCCAATGTTTATATTATGTTCATTGCATAATGTAGTTCTTATTAATTAATCGACTCATTTTAATTATTTTTATATTTTTCCCACTCAAGTGAGGAAGGTCATGAGAATGTTGCAGTCGAGGATGTTGTCAAAGGGGATGACGTAGATAACGAGGCTGAAGGCTCCAAGAAGGGATGTTGTATCTGTCTTTTAATACAATAATTTATGTTGCTGTGACATGTAGCACATGACAAGTTCTTTTTCTTTACTAAGTGCTAGCAAACAAATGTTTATTTTTTAGAGATTTATGTTTAATAAAGCACTTCGAGATTTTTATAAATATATGGAATCTTTTATATTTAGTGCAAAGAATATATTTTTTTAAGGTTAGTAACAACCGGTTCTTTCTAACTCTACAAATATTAGGACGGGATGTTACACAAAGTTGCACTTTTACTCTCGATCCGTATTATGTTTCTAACGAGATTCCATGGCTTCGGCCATTTACAACACCTGCTTCTATATATCGGCGATCCATTGCTCTCTCGATTATTGGGAATCATTCTTGATAATCTTTTATCTTTTCATAAATGGATCTGGTTTTCGCAGAGTGACACTACAAGCACTTGCTAACAGTGATCATGCTCACCTTCTTACTTTGTTCGCCTCCTTGTCAACTTTCCTCACCTACATGCCCTATGAAGTGCCTGAGTTGATTACCTCCCTCGCCTTCGTAACTTAGCTTAGATGACTGCACTCTCTACCAATTCTCTAGAAGGACTCTCCTGAAATCAAATTCTTCCATTGTATTGACTATTGAACGATATGTGAAGTCATGAGATATTGTAAAATTGAATTTTGCCCCCTCGACGTAGGCTTTTAATTTTTACGCCAAATTACGTAAATTTATGCGTCTCCTTTTATTTATTTTTATTTATTTATTTGCTTATTTATTATTTATTATTTATTTCATGGATGAACGTGAAGAGCACTGTATCGAAACCCGAATCACCAACGTGGGTTTAGGATGACTCTTTCTTTTTTTCTAGATTGTTGTGCAATTTTTAACATTGGAATTGTCTAAATAGAAAGACCGGTGCACAAAAACCGCCTATATACTATGACAAGCTATGGGTAAATGGATGCCTGGCCTAGGCCATGCTTGAGCTGCTCCTTATATAAAGATTATTTTCTTGGAGTAATAGTCCAACTTGACTTATGATGCATTTTCTGTTTAAGAGTCTGAGCCAACTTCTTTGCCTTATATTTTTCTTGCCTTATCTTTTAGTTTTATCTCTTCCCTTAGTAATAAGTTTCCAAAAGATTTGATCCAATCAATGTAGTCCCTAACATGTATGGTTCAATAGTTGACTTGTGAAACAAAAATCGTATTATGGTTTCTATTCTAGTCAACATACGGTAGAAGTCTTTCTCCAAAAAAAAAAGGAATATATATATAAATATATATATATATATACATATATATATTATATGTGGATATATTATGAGTCTGTTGGTGAAGCCCCCACCTTTTTTTTCTGTCTTTTTGATCAATCAGAATACGTCTTGGGTCAAGGTGTTTCAACAAAATTTAATAATCTCTATATCAATATTTATTAAAGAAGATATATAATAATCAAAGGGTTATTAAAACTGGCATGTCAATAGACTAAGATAATAGTAACAGCTAGTAAGATAATGATATGACATTTAGAGAGTTGGATTAACTTTCTTCTTTTTTTCTAAGCAAGAAAATTTTATTAGAAAAGGATAAGATGATATGTGAGGATGGATAGAATTCCCAACAAACACCCCAGTACAATAACCACAGTATAAAGGTGATAAAAAAAAAAAAGAAAAATAAAACAGGTTTTGGGACCAATTCCATAGTCCCCACTCATGCCCTACAAATAAGGCACCATCTTGAAAGATGGTTTTTAAGTAAGCCACCGCTGGAGGTGTGTAAGCTGTGAGTGCACTGTGGTTTGTTTTCTTGAGATAGTTTTTGGAGAGATTCATAGTCCCTTTTTCAAGATCATTGGTTAGGAAAAACAATAATATAGTAAAAAGACCAACATCGGATAGACAGATTTGCGGCGGATCATATGTCTTCCCACTCTTCTATAATGCCGATGGGAGGTGAGGTGGGGCAGATCTGAAAGATTGTGAGGTGGGAGATCTGCTAGTACGGCACGTGTAGCCAGCGAAGGTGTCAGGGCATGGCGGCGCTTAAAGACCACACATAGAAATAAGCTGGGCATGAGGGTCATGCATTGAGATTTTTGGTGCGGTTCCACATCATCCCAGTAGATCGGCGGCAATAGGGTTGCGTGGTGGGGCGCATGTCGACTGATGGTGGCCGGAGTACAGTAGACCTAACGAAAACATAACCAGTGGAGGGGGAAGAGAGGGAAAAAAAAAACACTACCATGAAAGCATATTTACACAATAGTAGTAGAAAGGAAATGGAGATGGAGAGGAGGGTGGAAAGCATATTCACTCAGCTTTCCTCCTCCCTCTCCTTCCCTCATTTCTATTAAGGTAATTTTTTTTTTTT